>BJBW01001236.1:161351-221707 GCA_004320125.1 Scolopax mira | reverse complement strand
CTGGAGGTATTTAAAAGACGTGTAGATATGGTGCTTAGTGACACGGTTCAGTGATGGTTTTGGCAGTGTTAGGTTGATGGTTGGACTTGATGATCCTAAAGGTCCCTTCCAACCTAGATGATTCTATGAGGTCCCAGGGTGCTTGCTTGGCCTCTGGTTGCCATCACTCCTCCCTGGGCTCCTTGGGCACTACTGCCCTGGTTCCAGGACTGCAGCCGTGTTGGGCAATAGTGCAGTCTGGAGGTGTAGGGCTGTGATGTGCTGGGCAGTGTGATCTTTGTGGCTGTTGCCTGCCTGTATCTCCCCCTTCCCCCTGCCTGCTTTCCCCCGCATCAGCCTGCATTTGTAAAATGAAATAAATATTGACACGGACGGGATGCTATTCAATTTGTCCTGATCACTGGGCTGCGGTGAGTTCTGACAGAGCACAGTGTAAAACATAAGCTCAGGATGTAATTTCTGCTGTCAACATGATGTACAGTACGGCTGTGCCAAATACACACCGACAAACTGCACAAGCTCTTGTGGGGCAGGAAAGGGGGGGAGGGATTTGCGCCGATAATTGGGAAGTGGGAATGACAGAGCAGCAGGAGAAAGAACATCGCCCCGAGCCCGGGGTGGTGCGAGGGTCTGGTGCTTCATGGCGTGCAGGGAAGCCCCCCCTGGCACTGTGAGTGCCTGGGCATGCTGCCCTGCAGCCACATGCGTGCCCTGCACCTGCAGCCAGCCTCATCCTGCTGCCTGCACCAGCAGCAGCTCCCACTGGTGTTATTTATGGCTCTGTTGCTCACGCGTGGCAGAGAGAAGTGGCCCTTCCAGCTGTTGGTGAAAGGTCTTCAATAACGATGGGGGTGGAAATAAACGTCGTGCTGGTCTTGGCTTCTGTGTGCAGGACCTTCTGTGGTGCTCTGCAGCCCCAGCGATACTTTGAATCCTGCAGTAGCTTGTTTGCTCCAAGGGCACAAGCAGGACTTGGTGCTCTTGGGTCTGGTGCCTGGGGAAGCCGTCTGTGATGTGACAGCCAGAAAGAAAATCACAGAATCATGGAATCGTTTCAGTTGGAAGGGACCTTAAAGATCATAGAGTTCCACCCCCCTGCCCTGGGCAGGGACACCTCCCACCAGACCAGGTTGCTCAAAGCCCCGTCCAGGCTGGCCTTGAACACTTCCAGGGATGGGGCATCCATGACTTCCCTGGGCAACCTGTTCCAGTGTCTCACCACCCTCACTGTGAAGGATTTCTTTCTGGTATCTAATCTAAATCTCCCCTCTTCCAATTTAAAACTATTGCCCCTTCCCCTGTCACTATACTTCCTCGTGAACAGTCCCTCTCTGGCTCTTCTCTAGGCTCCCTTCAGCCTACAGAGAAAACGGGTGCTCGCTTAGAAGAGACGTGACAGTGACCCTCGCTGTGGCGTGACGCTGCGCCGGAAGAGAAGGCAGACTGAGAATTTATGGGTGGAGAAGAAGAACCCGGTTTGTGGCACTGTGAGCCTTGCCACAGCTGTGTCTCTGGGTTGGGGTTTCCAGGTGGCTGGAGCTGGCAATGGTTTGTAGGGATGGGCTTTGCAGCATCTCGGGGGTGCACGGAGGCAAATCGCCTTCCGCCACCCGCATCGCTGCGCGTGGGACGAGCGTGCAAACAGCTCAGCCGAGGGTGGCTGAACTTTGGACACGTGAGGCAGCCGCCAGCAAACCGCATTAGTTCAGAGGCAGCAGCGAGAGGAGAAATCTGCTAAATGTTTTAAAAAAAAAAAAAAAAAAAAAAGAAGAAAAAGCGGCATAATGGCTGAGGCTCCAAACACGAGGTGCTGGTTCCCACAGCAACGGCAGCCCAGCCCGTGCAGGCTCAGCGGGACCCTCCTCTCCCCGCTCTGTGGCGTGTTCGGATGCAACAGGGCTGAGCAAGTTGCCTTGGGAACTGTGGACCAGCTTGTCCACCAGCCGGGGAGCAGCTCTGCCTGAGCCACGCTCACCCACTGCAGCATCTTTTGCCCTCACTTCCTCTCCTCCTGCCTTGCTTCAGTGGGCGCATCGAAATGGTTGCTTTTGCTGGTTTATTGATGCCGTTTAGCGTGTGGCCACTTCTGTTTATACGCCATAGCTCTGGCAAGGCTGAAAGAAGAGGCATTGGTGCCTGTTTCCAAACAAGTGGTTGCGCCCTCCCTGTGTGCGTAGGGGGCTGGCTCCAGCAGTCAGGTCGTGCTGGTAATGGGCAGCTTGCAGATGCCACTCAGGTGTGAAATGATGGGAGGAAGGGAATGAGGATGGCTCCTACTGCCCTCACGGAGCCGGTGTTGATGCCCTGTGCCCCGAGCAGCCGGGTAGTGTGCCACCTCCCTGCCAGCTCAGGACCCTCAGATGCTGACATGCCTTGTCGTGCTGCATTTGCACCATCGGGCTGACTTTCAGCACATTCAGGAGGCCTTCAGTGGCTGAGAACTGCTCTCTGGCAGTGACATTGCTGCCTTGTCAGGCTTCTGGCAGGGCTTTATAAACCAGTGCGGAGTAGCCTGGGTGGCAAGGGGAGGGTGTCAGCTTGGGCAGAGGGGGAGACATCATCAGCTGGTGGCTGCCTCTCCCCAAGGCTCTGCTTACATAGTAGTCCTTGAGAAGATACACATGGACTATGAAGTTCTCTTTCTGGCAGTTGCATTTACCAGGTACAACCCATTTGTACTTGGGCTTTGGACACGTCTGGAGGCATTGCCTGCAAGAGTGCTGCAGGGGGGCAAGGGCAGAGATGCTGCAGGGGATGTTCTTCCCATACTTACTGCTTGCCCTGGATGCTGTCCTGAAGCTCTTGCTCTGGCAGAGCTTGTGCCGTTCAGTTTATTGACATCTCTCACTGTCTGGGGAACTTACTCCAACACAGCCACAAATTTCCCAGACGTGAGAAATTGCAGAGATGCTGTTTGTGGCAGTGGTACACTATATCTTGTTATGTGTATCTTCTATATATCCATGTAAGCCTGATAAAACGGGTTAGTACGTGTCCTGTTATTGTCTTTGTGAGTGTCTTGCTCTGAAGTCTGCTGCAGGTGGGGCTCCGTTGTTCCGGAGCAGGGACCTTTATATCTGTTTGATGGATGAAGGCTGCAGTGATTTTATCCTATGAGACTTCTAATGGTGGGAAGGAAGGACTCAGTCCATCACCCATCTCCAGGTCATCTCATTCCCCTAGGAATAGCCTCTGATGTTAAACATTTTGATGTTTGATAGGGGTTCCCACCAGATTGGCAAGAGCAGCTGTCCCTTCAGAAGCGGTGGCAGGAGTGACTCCTGCGTGGGGAGGTCTTGCTGCAAGAGGGAAACATGCCATTGCCACCAACCTTCTGTGCGTGGTGTGGGGAGGTCTTAATGACAACCTATTTGGCAGGGAATAGGGGTGGGAAGGAACGTTGGTGTTTCTGTGCAGTGACTGCTAACGTAAAAACCCACTGGAGACCCTGTGCTCCTCATGCTTGTACATGTGAGAGCTGATGTGCATGTGCACGTGGAGTTTAGCATGTGCACATGGAGGGGAGAACGCTTGTGTACATCCAAACGAGGCACAAATATTGCCCAAGGAGAGCACCAGTGTGTGCGAGTGCTCTTAGCTGTGCATGGGATGGAACGTGAGCATGAGCCCTTGTGTGTGAAGAGATCTCTGCACTTTGCAGGGCACACTGCTTGTGAATGATGAAGAGGCAGCATGGAATGATGCCTGGCACTAATGCCCCACATTCCCCAGTGTTTGTCCAGGCAGGCAAATGCAGAAATGACAGCGCAGCTCACTGGATGCTTCAGGAAACTGCCCTGTTGGTGCTGTCACACTTGGGGAATGGCAAGAGCAAGGAAAAGCTAGGGAAATGCTTGTGAGCTGCCCCTGCTCTGAACTGCTAGGGCTGTTCAGAATTATGCAGGGGGCTGTTCCCCTTATGCACCGTCCAGTTCCCCTTCTACGGGGAATAGATGGCTACCTAGTCCAGGATCATCCCCCTTTCCTTTCAGCCTCTTTTCCCCTCCCATTTAGAGTAACAGATGACAGGAGATTAATTCTGCAAACCAGTGAAGGTATGCATGTTTCATGAGTAGTTCTGGCTGTGGTTGGTGTCGCAGGGCTGCGGTGGAAGTTCAGGGTGATGATGCAGGGAGGGATGGATGCTGTAGGTCCACCCCCATCTCCTGGTCAGGCTTCTCCTCCCCAGGTGCTCACTACACGCTGTCTACCCTTGGCCACAGGTCTCATGTCTTCATCCTTAGTGCCTTGTGAGCGGCTTGAAGCTTACTCCAGAGCCCTTTCTTAAATTCTTCGCTTTAAAATCAGCCAGGTGGCCAGTCCTTGATAAGATGCTTTTTCTCCTAGCCCATGGCTGCAAAAGTGAGGTGCTGGGAAAACTTCTGCTGGGAAAAATAGCAGCAGTGGCTGGACAGCCAGCACCTCCCACGGTCAGGTGCTAGCATCCCCTGGTGTCAGCCTGGTCTGTGTCTGCAGGACCCATGTGGTCTGGCCCTGGGGGTCCTGTCTACATGTCTCCCCAGTGGTGTGGGCAGCGATGGTGCAGCAGATCTCACTCCCCGTGGCAACCAGGGCAGTGTGGTGAGGATGGGCTCCCAACAGTGGGACCTTTTGGTTTGGGAGTCCCTGCTGGAGCAAATGCCCATTGTGCTGAGAGCTCTGCAGCTTGCTGCCTTCCCTTCCAGGTTACCTTCTCCAGCAGGATCTGTGGGGCTGGGTTTTGTGGTGGCAGGGCAAGGCAGGGTGGGAGATAATGACCAAGGCTGCAGGGGGGGAACACATGGAGGTCCACTGTCACACCAGCACTGACACCTTGGCCTTTTCCAGGCTCCTGGGGATGCTGCCGGTTGCCCTGCGCCTCCCTGTGTGATCTGGCAGAGGATGGAAGCAACTGGTGTCAACTGGGCAAAGGACCTTTTGTCGGGTGCCAGGATGCCATCCCCCTGAAGATGGGAGTTACAAATGGGCTTGTGAACTGCACATGTGGCACAGGCACCTGTGCTGCTGGATCCTTGGCGCAGTAGTCCGTGGCCACCGTGGGACAGGCGAGACATTGGCTACAGCAGCTCATCCTGTGGACTTCTCTGTGAAACCCTGTGGAAAAGCTTCCCTTTGCTTCCCGTGAATGACGGAGGTGGGTGCCCGTGCCCTGCACGTGTCTGCGGAGCTCCCTACCCGCTGGTGGGGTGGGCAGTGGGCTCTGTGGGACCCCGCTCCCCAGCAAGACCGGCGGCGGCCGAGCACGGAGCCCTGCAGCTCTGTCCCCAGGGACAAATGCCAGCTGCCACACTCTTCTCTGGAGACCCAGGAGCAGCCTGTGAGGCACCAGCACTGAGGGCTCCCGCACTAGCAGCGGGTGGTCCAGGACGCCTGTTGTCACAGATGTGACTCGAACCTGCTGGGACAGGAGTGCTCCAGCTGCAGAACACGGCATGCAGCAGGGATGGGGATGCTCTGCATTCACCAGTGAACCCCATGCTGCTTAAATGGACTTTCCTCCTCCTCCTCTTCCCTAAAGGATGCTAATTGCCCCTCCAAAAGCAACTGCTCATGCAGCCTCCTAGAGTGCAATGGCGAAGGGTCTGCAGGGCTTCTCGTGGACCATGCTGCTGCTGTTTTGCGCCATCCAGGAGCTGGGGGCCTGGGCCATGCACACTGCAGTGGAGAGCCCTGGCCTTGGGCAACCAGGGGACCCTGCACTACTGGCTGGTGGGCGAGTGAAGCGTGGCTGGGTCTGGAATCAATTCTTTGTGGTGGAGGAGTACACAGGCACGGAGCCACTGTACGTGGGGAAGGTAAGGTAACCCTATGTCTTCATGGGGCTGACCAAGCCAATGGCAGAGCAGGGATGAGGGGCTGTGTGAAGGTTGCTCATGGGTGCCTGGTTAGCTCTATGGGCTGGGATGGTAGGAGCCTGGTCCCTGCTGGGGGGTGGTGGTGGTGAGGTTAATGTGCTCCCAGAAACTCTAGGGCAGCAGCACACCAAAATTCACATCTATGGTCTTCCAGTTGTGTGCTGGGTTCCCATGGTGTCTGGGGTGGGTGCAAGAAGGGGTGCAGCTCTGGGGGCTGTTGTGGGGCACAGTGGAGAAGGCTCAGCCCCATCACTGTGGGTGGACTTGCTGGGTTGGATCAGATATGTAGATCAGGCAGGATAGTCATCTGGTCATGCTGGTCCCTGCTATATCTTGGGAGTTGAAGTGCTGCTGTAACACCAAGGGCCCTCCTGCCCCAGCAGTTGCTGCTGCAGATGCATCCGTGACTTCCTGAAGATGGCCCATAGCCCTTTCAGCATGGGGATCATGTGCTGGGTTTTGTTTCATGGCCCCTCCTGGTCCTGGAAGGACCTCCTGGGCAGGCTACAGCAGCTGTTTCCTAGCTAATTCTCTCAGAAAATGGTGACTGGTGGAGGAGATGTCCCACTCTCATTGTGGTGTGAAAATCCTGCTCTTGATGGAGCTCTCCTGGAGGTTGCCAGGAGCTGTGTCTGTACTGTGGGCACCCCTGGGTGCTGGTGAGGAGCTGCACTGAGTTACTGTGCTGCTCCCAGGGCCAGACCCTCCCTGGGCTGTACACTGTCAGTGACACCCACAGACTTCCAGGGAGGAACTGGGAGGTTTCGGGCTTGTAACCAGCATATCCTGCTCTGCTGTGAGAAGGTGTGATAGCCATCACTGGAGCATGCTGGTCACCTTGTGCTCGAAAAGCCCTGATCTCCCCCTGGCAGTCTCCCTTCTCTATGTGGGGGTGGCTATTTGTGTTGTCCTGGCTCTTGCATGCCCTGCGGAGAGGAATGCCAGCAAAACCAGAGCTTGCTAGGCAGGACTGGGTCTGTCCTTAGGTGCTGCTTCCCTGGTGTGTGACCTCCTGGGACGTGGGGAGGCTGGCCACGGACCTCTGCTCCTTCCACTCCTGGTGTCCTGAGGCTGAAGGAGCATCTTGCTTTGGGGTTGCTGGGTTTTGCCCTTCTCTGGGGGCTGTGGAGAAGCTGCCCTGTGGCTCCCGTGTGTCGGGAGGATGTGTTTACTTGTCCATTGATGAAGGCAGTGCCAGCTGTTGGGACCAGTCAGAGGAGCGTGCTGCAAGCCAGGGCTGCTGCCCCTTGTGGGGGGGAAACAGGCTCTCCCCAAAGGAAAATGCACCAGGGCTCATGCAGCAGGGCTGTCTGATGGCCTCAGCCCGCCTCTTGAGCCTGCAGGAGGCTTGAAAATGGGCTCCTTGGCTAGCGGCCAGCTGGGATTTCGGTGGTGATTTGTGTCCGTTTCGGCAGACACTCGAAAGGCGCACTCCTCTGCCACGAGGCTCCGGTGCAGTTACAGCTAATTCACAGCTCCCCTGGGGAGCGACTGGAGGCATCAGGCCCTGTCAAACTCTGGAGGTAGCCTAGCAACCGCCTCATCTCCGAAACGAACCCGGGGAACCTACAACTAACCCATTTTACAGCCCCTTTCCACTTCACTCGCCGCACCAGCCAGCCCGCGCTGAAAGCCAGTCCCTGGGAATATGGCTCCCGAGGGCTGAAGGCAACCCCAGGCCAGGCTTTTCCCTGGGGTTGGGAGAAACTGGGGAGTCCACCTGGGACAGCCAGGGTGGGGTGGTCCCCAGCTTCCCAGAGCAGTGGTGCCAGCCCACCCCCCCCCTCCCCAGCCCAACCTGTGGGTCTGGGAGCCTTCCTGCATGGGGGGGACCCACGGCTCCATGGTGGTGTAACTGGGGCTCGCCCTCCATGGAACACCTTTTGCACGCCTATGTGTGCTTTTCCAAGGGCCGATACCATTTCCATAAAATCTGGGTTCTCTGGCTAATCCTTCTTCTGAACTGTAATTTCCCCTGAGGGTGCTGTCAGTTTGATGTGGATTTCTTTGGGTTTTTTAAATAGAATTATGGGGTCAGCACTAGTTACAAACTTCTGCGTGTGGACAGATCTATTTTAGATAGAGGAGAGGATTAAAGGGAAAAAAAGCAGATTTAATTAAGTTGCTAATATTTAAAGAAAATTGATGAACTCGGGCTTTATGAGTTGGAGCAAACAGAGTGCGCCTTTATTACGGGCTAGTTTTTATTTGATTTTCTTTCTTTTCCAGCCCCAGAGTCATTTTTTATTTGTGTATTTTTGCTTTCCATTTAATCGCTTTTAATAAGGAATGTGCACATTTAATTTTGATTTAATTATTAGTTAGTAATTACCGGCTTCGTAAAAATCCTGATTGTAGCCTTTTAGGACAAGGAAACTATTTTCCTGTTTAATAAACTGAGTTTTTTGTCCACCTCCTGAATAGCTGCTGTGGATGCTCTTGTCCTTGGCTGGAGGAGCTGAGCTGGGGATTCCCTCTGCTCCTGGGGTGCAGAGCTGAGCTGGGGGGGGGGTTGGGGGAAGGTACACTGGGGGTCCCGGGGTCAGCACGGGTTTGTGTGATGCCAGGGCTGCCCATGCTTTCCTGCCATGTCTGGTGGCAGTACCCAAGGCATGGTGCCCCCTGAGCCTGCCCATTGTACCGGAGAGACTGGGCAGGAAAAAGCATCCCTGGGATGCAGTCTGGGCCTGTGGCATTTCCCCTCAGATGTCTGCACTCTGTTATCCAGCCCTCCCCCATTAGTTGTTGTTAGTCAAGCAGCACAGATTTAGCTCTTTTAATCTTCCCTTGTAAATCAATCACTGCAGCCCCTTGAGCCCAGGCTCCATTTTTCTTCCTTAGCATTCCAGTTTGCAGGGATGCTGGTGCCTGCTCCGAGCAGTCGGCGATGAGCAAATATGTAAAGAGGATGTGCTGAGAGCTCGGTGTGGTTCTGGGAGGAGGTGCTAGGTGGTTTATCTCTGGCCTAATTATTAATCATGAGCCTGGCATTGAGCAGAAAATTGCAGGTTTCTGTTACCTGCACTGATCAGACCAGGTGCACCTTTTTCTTTCTGAAAAGCTTGGTCTCTAGAGGAGGAGTAGTGAACATTAGGGAGAGGATGATAAAGTGGAAGGGACAACAAAGTCTCCCACAGCCACTGGGGAGGGATAAAGTAGGATCACCAGGACAGGATGCTCCTGCAGAGTGGGGCAGACCATCCTTGCAGGCACTTGCTGAGAGATGCTGTCCCAGCAGGTCTGTGGCCAAGCAGCCACAGTGGTCCCCAGCTCACTGCTGGGCTCACAGCCCTGTTTCCCAGCTAAGCAAAGGTCTCCTTCCCAGGCAAGCCTTGGGAGACGTTTCAACATGGGCAGTAATATGTGAATGTTGTGTAAAATGCATTGAATTGTCTAATGCGTGGGCCCCTCACTCCCGAAATAAATATATAAACTGTATCTAACAAGACAAATATAACGAAGGCATCATAAAAAAGAGGCAGCTCTGGTATAAATTCTTGCTGGTAGAGCTGTGTGTCTGAAAGGTGGATTATAGAACTGCAGTTTGGAAGATTGAATGGCCCATAAACATTTTCATATTTCATTAGCCGATTAATGGGCAGCTTTTTTCTTTCTTTTTTTTTGGGGGGGGGGAGGGGTGGGGGTGGAGGAGAGTGGGGGAGCACGACTTTGCTGATTCTAAGCATAAATTGTGGGAAGCAAATGAAAGCAGCCGATTAAACCTTTCCGGGGGCCTATCCCGTTATGGATTGTCCCAATTAATGCCCGTGCTGCTCTCTGTCAAGATGCATTCTGCCTGTCCAGTTACTGTTAATAGATTTCTCATAAGTGGCTGGATTGTAAAAACCTCATAACTCAGTTTAATGCCACCAATAAAATTATCTCTGGACGTCTGGCCTGGATTCCAGTCAGCTCCTGGTCTGTGGGGAGCTGCTGTTTACCCTTTCTTTTCCTAATTTCAAATGTTGTCTTAATTAGAAAATGAAGCGGAGATTGGCTACAAAAGCATCTCCCCCAGGGTCTGTTTTTCATCCTGAACACAGCCTGATTTGCCTTATTTTCCTGTGGGTTTTTCTCAGGTGGGGGCTCTGGGTGTGATGTTGTGAGGGGCTGACTTGCCCCTTGCTGCTTGCCACATAAAGCCAATACAGATGTGCAGCGAGTGTGTGTGTTCTCAGCCCTGTCAGCACCGACTGCCCAGGAAGCAGAGGGTGGCTGTGGCTGGAGCAGAGCTGTCAGATGAGGGTGGGCTTTGGGTGGATGGGGACAGATGCTGGTGAGCTGCCTTTACACCCCGGTCTGCTGGGCAGCTTGGGAGAGGTGTTTCTACACTTCCAGGGTCTTGAGTCCTTGCCCACAGGGAAGCCCCCTTTTTTTGGAGTGCTGGTGAATTGTCCTTCCCTTTCCCAGCATCTCCTAACCTCGTAGGGGTGAGGTTTGGCCATTAGTTTGTGGTGCGGGTGGGTACTGGCAGGATTTCTGATCTGCCGAGCATATAGTGGCAGAGACAGGACTGAAGTTCTAGTTTATTTAGCACAGGTATCATTTGTGGTGCTCCGTGCTGCCCTCTGGTCCAGCAGTAGCAGAGGAAGCAGATGGACATCACGCAGGGACCAGGGGTTCCATACCCATGCAGGGCTGTTGGGGGCACAAGCATGACCCCAGCCTGCTCCCACCCTCTCCCTCTTTCCCTGGCAGATCCACTCGGACTCGGATGAGGGGGACGGCTCCATCAAGTACACTATCTCCGGGGAGGGCGCGGGGACTATCTTCCTCATCGATGAGATCACAGGTGACATCCACGCCACCGAGCGCCTGGACCGGGAGCAGAAGACCTTCTACACCCTGCGGGCTCAGGCCCGTGACCGGCAGACGGACCAGCTGCTGGAGCCCGAGTCAGAGTTCATCATCAAGGTGCAGGACATCAACGACAGCGAGCCACGCTTCCTGGAGGGGCCCTACATCGGCAGCGTGGCCGAGCTGTCCCCCATTGGTAGGTCTCCTGGGTGGAAGGAGGTGGGTTGGGAAACCCACACCTCCCTCCCATCTAAACCTTGAGCCCGTTGTACCCCGTGAAACCGCCTGCAAATCCCAGGGATTCCGGCTGAGACCGGAGCTAGGGAGCCAAAAGGGAAAAATAAATAAGGTGGCTTAAGGAAAACAAGTGAATAAATCCTCTGAGCTGATTGCCAGCCCGTGGCTGAGCGCTCAGTCTCAGCCCTAAGCTGTGCCCTGGAGACAGGTCGTGGCAGTGGCAGCTGCCTGCTCTGCATTGACCCCCTCTCTCTCTCCCAAACCTTGGGCTGGGGGGGGCCAGGAGGGATGGACTGAGCCCTTGCATGCTGAGGGACTCATAGCTGCCTGTAGTTCAGATTAACCTGAGTGGGGTTCCTCCCCCTCCACCTGCCTGTCCCCCGGCCCCTCTTCAGGCCATCTTCTGTGTGCTGCTGCTTTCCAGAGCCCCACAGCTGCCCCCCATCCCTTTGTGCGCCCCCATGCAGCGCTGCCAAGCCCCTTCCCTGGCTTCTGACCTTGCTCTGAGCAACCAGATTTTGGCCAAGATTAAGGAATTCATGTCCCCTGTGAGAGGAGTGTGGCTTCCCCACGTTACTGTCAGTCTTCCCACCATCCCCTTCCCACCATCCCCTTCCCACCATCCCCTTCCCACCAGGCATCTCTGAGTCTGTTGGCAATCAGCCCCGCTGGGATGTGTGCCACGAGGCCATGTGAGTCCATCCCCCAGGGATGGCGGAGGGGGACAGAGAGATTTGGGCTCCCCTGAGGATCGCGAGGTGTAGAGGGAGGCGATGCATGAGCTGCCCTTGCCCCCTGTGCTGGCCCGACGGTGGGTTCCTGTGCTGCTGAGCACAGATCAAGTCCAGGCAGAGTAGCTGGCTTGCTGCAGTGCCCAGAATGTCACACCAGTCCCCCGTCCACATTGGGCTATCCATTATCCCCCACTGACTAGCCCAGAGCCTGTAGCAGATCACACGTGCCGGCGTGTGTTGTGGGCACAGAACAAATCACTGCTCTCCAAAGGCTGCATCCAGGTAGAAGCCAGCCTGCGAAAGACTGGCTGACATCAAAGATAAGGCAGGTCCCCAACGCTGTCAGCAACAGGGAGAGTGACAGTGCCAGGAAGGCAGTGAGCTCCATGAGGGAGAGGACCTGGGGGTCCAGGGCTGAGCACCACAAGGTGCTCAGCAGGTCGGGGAACCAGCAGGTCCTGTGTGTGCAGGAAGGTCTGGCTGAAGAAGCATCCAGGAATCGAGTGGTTGGTTCTGCTCTGCCTCAGGAGCTTTCTCTCTCCGTGGTTAATGTGCAGCATATTGTGAGACCAGTGCACGGCCTCCAGCAGCTACAGATGTGCAGGAATTGCCTGCACCAGAGGAGCTGCTGCTGCTGCTGCCTGGATTTCTGTTGACGGATGGAGAACAAGCTCTCCTGAGTCATCCCGAGCTCTCCTTCCTCTTCCATTTACCTGCACAAATCCTTTCCTGAGTCAGAGAGTGACCCCTTGAACTACAGCCATGTGCTCCAGGAGAAATAAAAGGCAGCATGTGGGCAGCAAAGCAGGAGGCATCCTGTTCCCAAAGGGAAGAAAGGAATTAAATTATTCTATTTTGCTTGAACAACATTTAAAAAGGAAGGAATTCTCAACTCTGAGTATTAGACAAGGATCCCAATTCTTTGAAAATCACTAACAATTATGGAGCTGCCTGATCAGACTGATGTGAACAAGGCATATCAAAGGAGACAGTTTCTATGCGAAATTGGAGATCAGAGGGAGAAAGAAACACGGTTTCACAACATGAAAGGAGGCGATTCCTGCAAATTAAAATACTCAGAAGTTGAAAGTAAAGAGGAACACTGTGAACGGCGTGGGCTGTGCTTCCAAGCTGCATGCACAGAGAGCTGGAGCAAAGAGTGTTCTGCTTACCCAGCTGATGTCCTTCTGCCTGTGACAACCTTGGAGCTTACAGTAGCTTGGTCATGATGGGGAGCATAAGGGCTCTTCTGTAGCAGTGGAGCCCTGGAGATGGCCCAGCTGCTGCTGCAAGTCCCCAGCTCCTGGTTCTCCCTCAGCTTCCCAGTGCTTTGGCCAGGAACAGGTAGAGCAAAGGATGGGATGGGCACATCCTGTGAAAGCATAAGCAAGCCAGCCTGAGAAATAGCTTTCTCCTCCACCCTCTGGTTCAGCAGCTGCCCTGCTCCTCCACTGTGGCCCTGGTATGGACACAGAGGGAGATGGAGGTGGTCATGCACCTGGTATGTGAAGTTCAGTTTCAGCTGCTGTAGGAAGGACTGAAGATGCAGGACATGGGATGCTGTCTGGGTCTGGGAGGTAAAGTTCAGGACTTTCTTGTGGGAAATACCCCACCAGGCCCTGTTTGTTTTCATGGTTGGTATTGGTAGGGATGTCTCTGAACTGGACAGATAATCTCCCGAAGACCTGAGGGGTATTCTAGTATGACTGAATGGGGAGCATGCCTTCCTGAATGGGGGTGGAGGTGACCCTCTGTCCTGGCCAAGCAGGGGTAGGAAGGCTGGGCAGCATAGGGAGAACTCAAGTTGGCTATTAATACCTCCAGATCAAGGTCATAGCCTGGGCACCTGCTGGGGCACGTGCCTGGTCTCGTTTCCATTTGGGTGCAGGTGTTTTCCTGGATCACCAGTTCAGATGTGCTCTCTGCTGGGGAAAGGGCTGGGATGGGCCCACTCCAAGGGACAGGGATGTTCTCCAGCTTGGAGCCTGTTTGTAGGCACCTATTCTCTTCTGATTCCCTGTCTCTGCTGCTCTGACAGCCTTTGCTCTGTGGCCCAGTTTGAGAAGTGAAGAGTGACCCTCTTCTTCCTCCTCTCACGTTCCTGCCTTCCCAGATCTCGCTGGCATTTGTGCTTGGGGCTGCCCAAGTGGGTGGTTTTTCTTCTCTGTTGTGGCAGCCACCAGCTCCCCGTTCCTTGCCAAAAGCACAGTCCCAGCTCCTTATCCTGGGGCATAAAGAGGGATAAAACAAATATGGTCAGATCCGCTCTCTGACAGCAGGAGCAGATCAAAGGACATTATTTGCATAATGAAGGAGTACTAATTGGGAGGGAAAGTCATTTGATTTCCTAGTGTCTAGGAGGGAATAACAAATGAGAGAACTGCACAAGCTCTCACTGAGTATCTGGGAGGGCTTTGTGACACCTGCCCCTTGCTCTGGGCTGGGGCAGCACCTTCTGGTGGTGACAACATATGTGCTGCTGGGGACAGCAGCTGTGGGTGGTTTCCATGGGTTTAGTCAACTTCATCTCCATCAGGAGAACTATCACAGCTGCTGAGGAGTGTTTTGCAGACAGCAGGGTGCAGAGCCATCCAATGTGGCCATCGGGAGGCAGGTCTGACCTGGTGCTGGGTGACCCTGGCAGGGAAGGCAGCTGGAGCCATGGTGGGGCAGGGGGCTATCCCTGCTCAGCATCCAAGGACCAGTCTGTCTGCAGGATGGGGCTGAACTGCAGACCCCCCTGCAACCCTACTGCTGCCCTGTCACCTCAAGAAGAAGCTGTGGGCTAAGAGCTTGCAGATGTTCTCCGCTGGCACCTGAGGCTCCACATCTACCTGGGTACCCCAGTGAAAATCACTCTGAAATGACTAAGTTGAGCAGGGTCTAGTACCAAAGGAAGAGACTTGGAGCAGCAGAAGAAAGTAGGATGGGACCCAGCCAACTGCCTGGGAACTGCAGGAGCTTCACCTTGTAAGAGGAGATGCTAAAATTAGCTGTGTTTTGGGCTCCCTTCTGAAGCTCCCTGAGGTCTGCTGAACAGCCGTCTGCTGCACATGGGCACGAGCCCAAATCCAGCACACCTTGCCCCTGCCAGACGGCTCCGCGGGTTGCACGGAGCGGGTGTTGCAGCCCACAGCTCGCCTCTGAGGCCTCTGGGGAGCATGAAGAGCCTGAAGTGAGGAACACGCGAGGAAGTGGGCATCCTTTCATCACAGCATCGCTCCTCCCTTGCTCTCCTTATTTCTCTGTGTAGCACCAAGTCCAGATTAGAGGCGATTTGGCTGTGCAGGCAGAAACCTGGGGTCAAGACCTGACTCTAGCACAAAGCTGGCTGAATGCAGAAGTGATTATTGTGAAGAGAAATGGTTTAATCGCTGCACTGGAAGCAGAGAAAATTACGTTGTTTAACGTGCAGCCACACTTGCAGGCAGTCTGATTTTTTTTTTTATTTTTTTTTTTTCCTTGATAAGAAAGTGCTCAAAACACATGTGTGCATCTGGAAGGTGCTGGGCAGCGAGTAGGTGGGAGCTGGGGCTTGCCCTGCCTCTCAGTCCTCAGTGGGACTACACCTTCACTCTGCACCCTTGGTCACGGTGGAGACTCTGAGCCCTCTGCCCTGCACAGCTGAGCATCTGCTGCACCCTCTCTACATCCCATCTGCCTGTGCCAAGCCCCCTGGGGAACCTCTGCCCCCTTGATTTAATGCTTTGGTTTACTCCCCAAGACACCACGTTTATCTGCTTGGTGCCAGGGGCTGGGGTGCCTTCTAGCCAGACACCCCAAAGGATGTCCCCAGAGTTGTACATCCTGAACCATTCCACCACAGCCAGGTTGGCTCCCTCAGGCTTGTCCTGCGGGAGGCGAGGGCTCTGCAGTGAATCTCCTCTGGGTCGGATTTGGCTTCCTACCAAGTAAGGATGTTCCTGAGATGGCAAGGAAGTCGCTTCTGCTCCAGTAATTTTTAAGCTCCTCTGGTTTATTTACTTCCCTGGTGCCCTGCCTGCTTGCTTCTGGGGTGCATCAGCCACTGCATGTGCTGGGGCAAAAGGAGAGCTGCAAATTGCATGGTCTATAAAAATCTCAGCTGCCCCCCTCCCCTGCTGCCCCCAGCAGCCTGATCCCTGCACTGGGAGTGCTGCACCCTGGCATCAGACTCGGGCTTGTGGCTTTGTGTGACAAACCACTCCTCTGGGGGGGCTTTATATTCTGTGGGGCTGAGAGGACCGTGTTCTGTCCCAGAGCTTGCCTCATGTGCACAGAAAGGTGCTCTGAGCATGGGGAGAAGGTTCTCCTTTGGGGTCCAGCCTGAGCTGGAGGTGTCAGATGCAGCCCTGGAGCCGGTCTGGAGAGCTGCTTGGAGGTTCCTGGCTACAGCAGGGAAGGGGTGTGAAGGCTGCCACAAGGAGAGGAGGATCAAATTTAGCAAGTGGTGACTTTTCCTGCTCTTTGCCTCTCTGCAGGCCTGGATCCTGGCTATATTTCCGTCCCTGGGGAAGTGATAGGTCCCGTCGGCTTGCTTGAGGATTCAGTGCAGGGACTCTTTGCTCTTGGATGTGTTTGGAGTTTGCCTGTCGAGATTTATTTTAGCTAAACGTGTTTGGAGTGAGTGGCATAGTAAGTGGTCTAGAGCCATTAGCTGCCTGTGCGTGGGCGGATGGCAACTCCCTGCGTGGCTGAAACTGTCCCCGGGGGCCCTGGGTCCCATGGGGAAGGTGGTGATGGATACCAGGACAGGTCTGCGTTGGTATTTCAAAGATGCTCTGCAGACCCCAGGACCTGTGGAGCCCTGTCCTCAAGGACGTGCATGTCCTCCTGCTGGCAGGACACTGACCTCAGCTGAGCGGGGATGCTCATGGCCACAGCAAAACCCTCCTTGACCCCACCAGCTCGTGGGGAACATGAGCAGGTGCCTTTTGGTGCTGGGTGCTGGCAGCCCCTCTCTGCGCTGCTGATCCCGACTGGGCGCAGCAGAGACAGCATTAATCTCCTTGGCCTTGTGGAGTCAAGGGCTGGCTGATGTCCCTGGCACATCTCCAGGATGGCTCAGGGTGAGGAACAGGGACAGCCTAGGCAAGGCCCATAGAGCTGGAGGATGACTGGTGGCCAGGGGCTGTGTCCCCCCACGTGGGCGGTGGGGGAGGATTGCTCTGGAAGTGGGGGTCTTGGCCCTGCTTTCCTCTGGGGGAAAACACAGTTTGTTTGACATGCTGTGCTGGATCACACCTCTGCAGCAGGAGAGTAGGAAATGGACTCTGAGTCATTAATTTTTATGTAAAATTGTTGGTTTCCTCTGGTTCTGTGGGGTGAGCTGGCCAGGGGAGGAACAAGGTCTTTATCTCATTTTACATGTCTAATTATCTCTCTGAATATGAATTGAGGCTTCCTGGTTACGGGAGGTGGGTTATGTGGTACATGATGGTTGTGTAGGTATTATTTATCGCATCTTTTATGGCTAAGGCACATGCCAGAAAACTAAATAAAAGTTGTACATGATGTACTTGCTTGTGGGCAGTGCTATGCTCAGAGAGCAGGGACTAATATTACAGCAGGGGTGAGAGCTGGTGTTCCTATTCCAAGGCTTGTCTCCACAGGCAGGGGATCACGTTAAATTGGAATTCCAGATGTTTGTTACTCAGATTGAAGGAGAGGAAGAGGGAAAGGTGGAAAAGGGACAAGTGGGGGTTAAGAGAGGATGCTGGAAAGTTGGACTCCTAGATTCCTGGTGTCCTATAGTTGACCTTGAGCAGGCTGTACTGCATCTTTGAAGACTAGAAGTCAAGGCATAAAGTGGGGTTCATGTTCCTCACCTGCCTGTTGTTGCTCATCTGTAAATGAGATGTTGTGAGAGCAGGTAGGGAAGGTGGAGCCTTCATTGCCTTCAGGTTTGCTGGCTTCAGTGTGGTCCTTCTGCCTCTGAGCTGAAGGTCTTGCTGTGATGCTCCTTGTGCTGCTTGGTGTCCCGTTGCACTAGAATCGAAAGTGCTGGTCCCAAACATGGGGCTCACACCTGGCGCCCAGCAGCCTGGATCTGCCACCCCACAGCCCTGCTCATCCAGCACTTGGAAGTGCTCAGGAGCTGGAGGTAGCCCTGTGGCCAGGAGTCTTATGTGCTGGTGCAGGAAAACTGGGAGCAGCAACATGCTACTGGATATCTGGATTGCCCAGAGCGTGGCTTAAAACAGAGAACCAAACCCCACCTCTGGGTGGGCTGGATCCTGCCTTCCCGCTGGGCTCTGGCAGTGATGCGGTTTTGCAGTGTTCAGGTAAATACTGGAACACAAGGAGTGTAGCTGTTTGTCTGACAGGGATGGATTAGGAGGTGAATTATGTGATTGAGTGAAGACATCTGGGGAGAAGCAGCATGAGATGCAAACTTTTAGTGGGGAGCTCCCCTCTTTAATGATCCCTGGGCTGGCACCTGTGGGAACCCAGGCACCACAGCTGGGACAGAGGGCTGTGGGGCATTTGCTCTGCATGCATGCAGCTCTGACACAGGTTGCACTGTATACAGGGCGAGACCAATAAACTTTGGGCTTGTGTACACCTGGGTGAGTTTTGGATCTCCTAACCTTTGTCTCTGAGGTGCCCAGGCAAGAGCAAGAGGCTCTTGGAGTGGGGGTGATCTGCCTTGGCTCATTCCTGGTGAAGGAGTTGTGTGATGGCAGGCAGGGGGAGGAGGAGGAGGCAGGACAGACCCTTCCAAGGAAATGAAGCAATAGTATATCTTAAATGGTTGTTTGCAAGTCAGGGAGCTAGTGTTGCTGTGGTGTAATCTGGACGTGCCTGGCAGGGATGCACCATAACTTCACTGGAGACAGCGAAGCATAAACAAGTCGACCGGAACTGGCTTGCTGCTGGAGACTGATGAGGGGGATTCTCATGTTATCAGCAGAGCTGCAGCTCTGAGGAGATGGCATGGGAGAATGAAAAGCAACCATGGTAACTGCTCGTTTTCTTCAGTGAACACGCTTTCCAGGAGAACTGACACCAACTGGACTAGGAGGCAACGTGTGCGTCCCAGCAGCTCACAGCAGCATTGTGTCTTCGCTGTCTTTTCTCCTGTCCAAGTCCAGGCTGGGCTGGTGCAGAACTCCAGGCTGGACTTGTGGTCTCCTGACAAGGGAAGAGGAAGACACAAGGTCCGTTTCTGCTCACTGTGTCGTGGGAACCAGAGATGTCTGGTGCTAGAAGTGGAACTGGGTAGCCCATCCTCACAGATCTCTGGGCACACCGTCTCCTTTCTCAGAGGTGTCTGTAGGTAGCATCCCCTCCTTCCTCCTCCCTGTTATCTCTGTAGATCTTGGCCCCTTTGCTGTCGGGCCCGTTCTCATGTCCTGGGTCCTGCTTTTGTCAAATTGAACATGATGTCAAATTAAAGCTATCACAGGGACAGTTGGAGTGAAGCACCCAGTTTAATGAGGCAGTGTTGAAAATCAATAACTTAATTGCAGACGTTTGATGGACTTTTATCCAATTTATAGTCCTTCTGCCCTGCTACGTGTAGAGCATGAGGACGTGGTGCTGTGTCTGGCTCTGGGCAAGCAAAAAGCCTTTCTTCTCCAATGGCTGCCATCCCTTTGCAGGTCTGTCAGATGCAGAGATGTGCTGCAGCATGGATCAGACCCTGGCTGGGAGGTCCTTCTGTGGGCTGGAGATGACTATGTTGCTCAATGGTGACAGGAAAGGGGCTGTGGTGATAACATCTCATCCCCAGCTCCTTCCCAGATGGTCCAGCAGATGGTCTGCTGGGAGAAAAGCTCCCAGCTGTTCAGACCAGTGATGTCCTGGAGAGCAGGTCCTGCTTAGACATCAGCCCCAAGGTGACCCAAGTCCTGCCACTCTGCAGGACACAAAGGGGCACTGGCAGCAGGGTCTGGAGTCCTGACTCAGGCTTTTAAGGGGAGGCAATGCTGCATTTGCACCCTACTGTTCTCGTTCCCATCAGCATGTGCAAGATCAGTGTTGGCCCCTGCTCTCCCCTGGCTCTGAGGTGCGTGTTGCTCTTCTGGCCTCCTCCCTGACTTCATGTTTCCCTCCTTGTCCTTGCTGCAGGCACCTCTGTGATGCAGGTGATGGCATCTGATGCTGATGACCCCACGTATGGGAGCAGTGCCCGGGTAGTCTACAGCGTGCTGGAGGGCGAGCAGCACTTCACTGTGGACAGTAAAACAGGTGAGCAGCACCCAGATGGGCTGGGACATCAGGAGACCAGACCGTGACCACATGTCCTCCATCTGTCCTGTGCTGGGGTCCCCGTGTCATGGGCATTGCTGGGTGTTGGAGAGGAAGCTGGGCAGCCCTGCAGGCTGCTACCTGGCTCCCCGAGGTGCCCGCAGTGGTGTGGAGCAAGCCCTGCAGTTGCCAGCCCAGTGCCCTGCCTGCGCCTGCAGCGGCCAGAGCTCCTCTGTGCCCAGAGCACGAGTGCACCCCCAGGCACATAAAATGTCAGTGTGAAAGGTTTAAGCACTACCAGAGGGGCCTTACCAAAGGCTGCATTGTTATCACCAGGGCTTTGATTAAAGGTAACACTTTAAATTAAGGATCGGTTTATAAATGTTCTATTAATATTTAATGAAAGAACAGTAGAAGCTGCTCGATTCCTTAATAACTTATAATAGAGCCTGTTGTAAAATGCCTCTGTAATAAATCCCTAGCAGATGATGTTCTGACATACTGGTTAGAGTAGACCATAACCAGGAGATGTTGGGGTATATATTCTCGTTGCCTCCCAGGAGTGTGACTCTCATTACCCTTAATGGGAGCCTTGCAAGCTTTCTAAGGAGGGAAGACACTCAAATGCTAATAAGAGGTATTTAAGGCACAAAGCATGCAGTAAAGTACCCACAGCGTAATGAAAAATTGTCAAAGGACAAGCAGGCTGGGTAGCTGCAGCTCTGTTGGAAAGGTGGACAGCAAATTTCCCCCCCCCACCCTCTCAGTCAACCGCAGTGACACAGGCTGAGCTCAACCCCGGGGCTGAAGTGCCAAGTCTCTGTCAGGCTCATTTTCTAAGGCTGTTTTTATGCAAGTCAGAGTAGAAATTGGTTCAGAGGCTCTGGTGTAGGGAGAGTGTGAGTGCCTGAGCCTCAGCACCCGTGTGAAACCAAGGACCTCCTGAGAACCCGTCTGCTCTGCGCGGGCAGTCACTGTGCCACCAGCCCTGGTACCATTGGAGGAAACCACAAATTTGATAACTCTGAAGCACACCTGACAGCAGGGCTGGGATGTGTAGGCAGGGAAAATGCCACTGCCTGCAGAGAGGCTGGTGCGATGGGGAGAATGCACAAGCAGCAGCTTGGGGCTGGGCTTTTTGCTCCCCCAGATTTGCCTTGTTTTACTGGGGGGGAAGGGTGGAGGTGGGGGCAAAATGAAGGGGAGAAGATGGATAAACAAGCGGCTAAACACTGAAAATTCAGGTGTGTGTGAGATCCTGCTAGTCTGAGTCAGCTTTGTGGGAGTGGAAGTCTTGGCTGCTGGAATGAAGAGGGACTACTGGGAGCAAAACGCACAAGCCCGGACGTGCAGAGGCTCAGCTTCCTGCAACAACATTAATGCTCTGTATTAAAGCATAAACTAAAATGTGCCCCGTGGGACTGCGGTGAGAATTAATGTCACTCTGGGAATCCAAGCTTCTTGATTCCTTGACTTTTTGTGTTTTAATTCTCAAGCCGGTTGTTTTGTGCACTGAGGGGGTTGATTTACTGTTCTACCTCCTTGTGATTCATAAAAGCAAAATTGCTGACAGTATGCAGAAGAGTCCTCAGCCCTTCTTGAGCATGTCTGTTTCCAGAATAACTGCTTGCTCGCTCAAGCAGGTGCTGGGGCTGACTCTTTGGTGATGTCTGAGCTGTGAAGAGCCTTTGTAGCTGCCTCGCCTGGGCTCCGG
Source organism: Scolopax mira (assembly GCA_004320125.1). Taxonomy (NCBI): domain Eukaryota; kingdom Metazoa; phylum Chordata; class Aves; order Charadriiformes; family Scolopacidae; genus Scolopax; species Scolopax mira. The sequence continues at coordinate 200,198 of BJBW01001236.1, read as the reverse complement.
GAATGCCATGAGCAGCTCTGCCCCATCTGCTGCTTAAGATGTCTCTTTGGTACTGGCCAGGAGCCAGCACATTCACCCAAGCAAATCCCACCCTGCTCCCACTCTGCACTTGAATAGGTTTTTCGTGCTCCACATGGGAATCTTGGTCTGACTGCCTTGGGTGGCCCAGCTTCTGCCCTGAGCATAAGATTTAATTATCCATAGCAGCAGCATAACTCTCAGAGCCACCATTGTTATTAATGGCCATAAAAAGAACCATAAAAACCTGGCGTGATACATTTTTTATAATATATGGTAATGATGAACAATTTGTTTTCCCTTTTTGGTTTTGACCTCCTCCTTCGCCTTTCCTTGCAGGTCCACACTTGCTTGTGCTCCCTTGCACACCAACCCTTGACTCTTTCCAGCACAAGTTCTCCCCTCCTCTTTACAACCAGCTCTTTTGGGACTGTCCTTCACAGGTGTTGCATGTGCAAGTGGGGTTTGCACACTGTAGGACAGGATGTGGACCATGTGGAGCTACTTATTGTCTCCTGTTCTTGGATGCTATTTGCTATGGTATTTGGCTGGGGGGTTTGAATTTGATGGACCTTTCAAAGGCAACTAAGTGACCCCCCTGGAACGGTGGGAGCTGCACTTGCTGGTGTTCACAAAGCTGTGGAGAATGATGATGGTTTCCACAGTGTGGAATGATGGTGGAGAAAAAGTACAGCTGATGTGTATGAGCTTTTCTTTCTTTCATATACACAGATATATGATATGATATATGATATGATCATGTACACTTTCATATACACCAGCCACTACCTTTCAGTGGTAGTGAAAGGTACTTTCAGACACCAAAACTGTCCATTGGTTTGTGTTCTGGACCTCAAATCAGATCCCCAAACTTACCCTGCATATGTTGAAGGTCTAGGCTGACTTTTTTGGTGTGTGAGTGGGGAGCTTTGTATACATAAATTGTGGAAGCATGATTTTCTGTGCCAGCTATGATAATATCCCCTAGGCTCCTTGCAAGAGCCTGCGGGCAACAGTCATATTCAGGCTTTGTGCTGCCTTCCTCACTCATTCTCCATTCCCAGACAGGGTGCAGCTGATCTTTGGCTGCTCTTTGTAACATTGCACCATTTCATGGCTTTTATGGTATTAGCATGTACATGTACTTTGCTGCTTCTGTTGGGGAACAGCCACTTCTGCTGTCGGGGTGAGTGTGCTTCAGTGCAGAAGCCCCTCTCCCCCTGCAGCAGGCTCTGGGCCAGGCTGGTGACTGCAGTGGCCACGAGCCCTGGCTTTGCCCAGCAGGACACAGGTCAGGAGGTTTAATGCTAGTTCCTATTATAGCTCTAGGAGGTGAGGAAACCTATTCTCACCAGGATCCTTCTAAGTTAACTTTTCAGATGCTGAGAGGAGCACAGAGTATGTGACTCCCAGTGCATTGACGTGAGAGGGGAATTCAGGCTGCGTTTAGATTTACGGGCCAAATTTTCATGTTGCTTTATATCATCCTGCACACTCTGCGCCATTGCAGATTATTCACCTTTATGGGGCAAAGCTTCTCCTCCTCAGGCAGCTGTGCCTGCCTACTCATCTCTGTTCCCATGTTCTTTGCCATACCTTTTCTTATCTCTGGCCAGTGTGGCTGGAGAGTCCCCAGTGCCTGCAATCCCTGCCCAGGGCCTCAGGAGGAAACCTGGAAATACTCGACACCCAGAAGGGAAGACATAACCTGGTGCCCTTGGCTCCAGCAGTCTTGTGCATCCCTTCCCAGGGAAATTGACTGCTACAGAACAATCACAGCAGGTAACATCACAGGCCTCATGATATTTGCTGCTTTCCTAAAAGCCCAGCTTGTCATTTCGGGAGAGTGCATGGGAATCTTGCTTTTTACCAAAAGGAAGAGCTTGTTCTTAAAATCTGTCATTCTGCTTTATGCAGGGAAGAGGCAGAAGGATTCAGAAGGCTAATTGAAATGCAGCCTGGAATTTGTGATTACTTAAAACAGCTCCTGACTTCTAGAGCCTGTATCCTGATTTGGAGACTTAGCTGGTGAGGGCTTAGGTGTCCTTGTGCCAGGGAGAGCAAGAGACAAGAAATATTGGCCTGGTGGGATGAAGCTGACGGTCGTTTGTGTGCAGTCATTAGTTGTTTCATCCTTATCTGTCAGCCTTGCCCTCTTTGGAGACCAACTGCAGCCCTGGTCCTGGGGTAGCAGGGGTAGACTGGGAGGGGAGTCGTTGCTGGGAACACTGAATGGGGCTGGTGAACTGTTGGGTTGTGTGATGGGGTGGTAGGAGTCAGAACATGTTTCTCTTGCCAGTTTGTTAAAAATGCTTCTAAGTGCCTGGAAGCACAGATATCGATACATGCATGGTTTTGTGTGCACATGGGTTTATGCAGGTCTGTGCCCCATCCCAGAAGTTTATTCACCGAAGTTATATACAGGGACAAGGGACTCATCATGAGTTGCGGGAGTCAGCTGAGAAGCCACACTTATTTAAGGTGGTTGCTCTTATTAGCAAGATTGCACGTTGAGAGTCCTTTTAGGTGCAGGAATTTTGGTTTGGGATCAACTTGCATGTTTGGTCATCTTGAGGAAATTAGGATATATCCATTAATGTGCAGTGGGAATTAATATTAAATACTGAGGGATTTAGCTGCTAGAAGAAGGGACAAAAGAAGGGTAAGCATGCTGGCCCATCTGTCGGAGCTCACTGCCTCCCTCCAGGGCACTGCTGCCTCTGCACTGGCACAGCCACGGCTGATTCCAGCCAGGAACAAGCCCATGTTGGGTGTTCCTCCCTGAGCTCTGTCTCTGTGGGTGCTGCCTGAGGAGCTATGGAGCACACTGGTTTTGAAAAAGACTTGGCCAAACTCTATGAAAGGTACTGCGTTAGAAATCTGCAGGCTGCAGCATCCCTCAGCCACAATAGTTGTGTGACTGCACCCTTCCAAATAAATTCAGCTTGGTTAGGCTGATGCAACCATAGTGTTTCCATTTCTGGATCTCAGCTCTCTACCTGATTTGCTGAAGGGCCATGAACCTCCTGAATCTTGTGCCTAGCACCTTGCTCAGACTGCCTGTAGCTTCTGCCTCCCAAATTGTCCTGAGCTGAAGGACAGGACGGGGAGGCTGTGTATGTAGGACAGATAAAGTGCTGGTTCTTGGGGCAAAGACCCCACCTGCAATGGGCTGACCTCCTCCAGGATGTATGACTCAAGCAGCACTTGTGTCTTGACAGATATATCGGTATTTCCAGGACCCTGCAGGCAGGTGTGGGCACAGGAATGTGGGTGAGGAATCTGCTGTTTAGTTGGCAGATGCCTTGCCACCCCTGGGCTGAGGCAGAGATCTTTTTGCTTTAACTGACCACACTGCTGAAAAGAATGAATCTGTTTTATCCAGCTAAGTGGGAGGGGATAGAGAAGACAGATCCAGACTCTTTGCAGGCATGTACAGTAAAAGGACATGAATGGCAGGAAGACAAAACTTGTCACCATGAAGGTGGCATTTCCATTCGTGGAGGTACTCAAAACCTGACTGGACACGTTCTTGAGTAATCTCCTGTCCCTTTGAAGACCAGCTGCTTTGAGTTCTAGTTGTACCAGGGACCTCTTGAGAATACATCAATGTACATAACTCCACGACTTTCTGGCTTTGCACTTTGTGGCTGGGAGAGTGTTGCTCCTGACTACCCTCAGCTGGGAGGTGCAACATCCCAAGGGTCTCGGGGCTCAGATGTGGACTTCTGAGCTGGAAGTATCTAACTCCAGAGCAAAGCCCATAATGGTGCGATTCCTAGAAGGCAGTTACCTGCTGAGTGCTTTGTCCTGCTTTGTTTTTATCACCCAAAGAATATCTGCTGTTTGAGCAGATTTGATGGTATTTATGTGATGCTAAAAGTGTCCCCTTGTCTGGTAATTATACTGATTAATCTGGACCATGATAGAAAGCCACATGTGGCTTGTACCAGAGGGTATGCCACCATGTGTCTGTATTATTCAACTATAACAGATGCTGACAAGAACTAGGGGGATGAGTCTGAGCTAGAGGACTTGTTCTTGCTTTGTTAGCAGAAGGACAAAGTTTGCCAGTTTTTCTGGATGGAAAGAAGGTGAATCTTGGGAGATGATAGCGAGGAGTTTCCCACGTTCTACGTGGAGCAGCAGAGGTCTCTGTGTCCTGAGAACAGGTCTGCCACTGTCACTTGCTGCTGCTTTTACAGAGTCCCTGGGGATCAGGTTTTGGGAGCAGGGGCTGTCCTGACTCTAGGAGATGGCACTATGCCATTTTGCTGCTGGTGGATGTTTATGACAGCAGTCAAAGTGCCGTATTGAAGGAATCATCATGTTTGGAGACCTTGATTTGTGAGGGCCACTAGCAAATGGTAAGTGGTACCTCAGCCTAAAGGACAAAAACAGACTGGTACTTGGGGTAGGACCCTGGTGTGGCCTATGCAACTTCAGGGGGAACAGCTTTCTTAGTGACAATCCTGCTGGGGCTCTTGGAGACCTGGGGCAAGGGGACAGGTCATCACCCCCCTACTTTTCCAGGACGGACTGGACAAGCAGTAAAGCATCTTGGCAGGAGGTGGTTTCTGCTCACAGTCTGCACCCCCAATAAAGACAAGGATTTTCTCTGCTTTGTGCCACGGGAAGAATGAGAGCCAGCTGGGGCCATTTGTCTGCCCTGCACGTGCCAAATGGTCTGGACTTGCTCCTTTGCTGGGATGAGTGACCTTGGAGTTGTTCTGGGAAGCGCCTGAGCACTTTCCTCCCATCTTGCGTGGCGTATTATGAGCTATATCATTACGAGCAGCTCAGTTAAGTCATTACAGCTTTGGTGAATGCATGAGCTTTTTCCCTCTCATCCCAATTCATCACTATTGTGCTGACATGAATCATTTTCATTATAAAATGCTTCAGACCCTGTTAATTAACAGAATTGCTTAAATTTCAATGAGATAGTGCTTGCCCAGAAATAACGGCTTTGTATTCATGGTGGAGAGGCAGGAGAGGCCTATAAGCACGACCAGCTGAGGCCAGTCCCGTGCAGCCCTGGGGAAATGGTGCTTGTGCAAGGCCAATCCAATCTGCTCTCGGTGGGGAGGCTGCAGGTCCTGCTGGGACATGTGACTGGAGATGCATTCACTGCCCCCTCAGCCCCTCTGGATGAGGTGGGGTGGGCTCCTAGTCAAACGGCTTCTTCTGAACAGACCCAGGAGGAACAAGGAAGCCGGTGCAGACCCTGGGCACCATCACGGGGGTCTTCCTGTGGTGGGGTTGGGATGCTCTCTGGCAGAAATTCCGCGGTGCTCTGTGCTGCATCTCACCTGCATGCTGGCTGGGAACGTGGACCTTGGTGATGGAATGATAGAAGGGCTGAGAATTACCCACGTGTGTAAAACAGGCAGATGTTGGAAGCGCTTGAGAGATGGTGAGACAAAGCCTTCTCTGGATTCATGGGGCTGAAGACAGTGGGAGTCCAGGTAATTACAGAACAGAAATGTCAGAGGGACAAGGGGAGCTGGATGAAATTGTGCCTATCCACGAGTGCTGGGGAGCTACAAGGATCTGAAACAGTGGTTATGCCTTTGTAATAAATCCTAACGATGATAATCGCTGGAATAATTGCCAGTTTCAGAAAGCAAGGAGAGATAAATGTCTCCCAGAACAGTGTTGCCAGCTCCTGCTGCACCTGTAATGTCATGCAAAGGCGGGGGGAGATTTCATTCCCCCACCTCAGTGATGTTTCTGACTGCCTTTGGATCACCACACCAGCGGCTCCTTGGTGTGGGCCATCCATCCACAGCCTGTGTCAGGAAGGGGGAAGCTGCAGCAACGCACTGGCTGTGGAGGGCTGATGGAAGCCTTGGGGTATGTTGGTAAAGCCACATCACGTCTCCTTACGGCCTGCTGGCACCCACCTCTCCCCTCCACTGTGCTGAAGCCTTCCCAGAAGCATCTGCCTTAAGCCAGGTGGCTTGGATGGCTGCGATGCTCTGCCATTGCTCGCTTGGTTGCACATCAGCAAATGTCTTGCCCGTCGCCAAGAGCACTCTGGATGAATCTCTGCAGTTCACTTGGCAAGGGAGGAGCTCCCTCGCTGGAGACCCACACCACCCAGCCAGGCAACCCCCCCCCTCCAGCATCTTCCCTACCACCAGGCAGGATTGCTGGTGAAACAAAGCAAAGATGGATTTTGCAGTTCGCAGTAGGAGAAGGTAAAGCTAATGGTTAAACAGAAAAGCCTGGAAGAGAACAATTACAAAATAGAAAACAATGTCTAAATCTGTGCGAATGGTAAGAAGCTGAGCTGGAGGGGATTTTAAGCTGATTCTTAGCTGTTCTGGGGTGTTGCTGGTGAAGTGGGACTGGGAATGTGCTGCTAATGACCTTGTATCCATGTATGCACTCACGCGTGCCCCTGGTGACACCTCGGGGCAGAGTCATTTCTCAAAATATTTCTTCTCTGCTTTGTTTCCATGTAAATAAAAGACTCCTGAGTGACATGGGAAGTCATAACTTCTGCCATTCACTATGTTTTCTGGGTTTTACTACTCTGTTTTCTTGTTTTACATTCCTTTATGTTTTAGTTTTGGTCATTTCCCCAAAGCCCAGATGACTACTGAAGACCTAGAAACACTTTGAGAGACTTCATTTCATAAAAAGTACTAACAGCCATACATTTTGTTAAGCTTTATGGTCTCCAGAGCATTCTCAGCCCCTGACACAGAGTGTGTAGATCATCTCTGGTCTCTTTAACTTAGAGAGACACTTGAAAATGAGGGGGTTTGTGCAAACAGACTTTGGAAATACACTGCCCCCTTCTCATTCTCCAAATCGAATAGGGGTCCCTCCAGGCATGTTTGGGCCACTAGGCACCTGTGAAATGGAGGTTGGCACTGTGGGATGTTCTGTTGGGAATGCTGTGGCCAGCCTGGCTCCTGCCTGAGCAGATAAGGATAAGAGGCTGTTGCAGATTTGTGTCAAAGGGGTTTCATGACTCAGCCTGGGCTTTTACACAGTTTTCTGTGCAAAACTTGAGGCTGGCCCCAGTGCAGCCCCCGCATCTGGGCAAGTCCTCTGGCCCCTGCCAGTCCTTCACCCAGGTTCCAGCCTCCCAGAGGAGAAGAGCAAACCTCCTCTGAGCTGGGGGTGAGCCCTGTCAGAGCGGGAGCAGCAGTCGGGAACCTTTCATGCAACACACCTGTGAATTGGCCACAGAGAGTTGCTGGGATTGGGATGGGCCTGTGGCCATTCCTGTGGTTTTTAGGATGTTTCTATATGGCTGACAACCCTCTGGGCCTGTTCTTCTCTCCAGAGCCCTTTTCTCCAGTCATTTTTTCTTACGTGACCTCTGAAGGCTGCAAAAGGGTTTGCTTCCCTTTGCGCTGGGGCCCAGCAGATGTTGGTGCTTGATGCCAGCAAGGTTCTCCTAAGGCAAAGACAGCACCTAGGGCTTTCTTAGGAGCCAGTGGTGGAAGGAGATCAGCCCTGGTGAGATGAAGTTAGTGCTGTGTCTGGTGAGAGAGTGGGCATAATGGAATGAGTCCAGGGGTGGGCCATGAAGACTGAAGTATTGGAGCATCTGCCATGTGTGGAGAGGCTGGGAGATGTAGCTGATCCTGTTTAGAGCTGGACTTGGATGAGGTCATCTCCAGTGGCCCCTTCCAGCCTCACCCCATCCATTACTCTGTGGACATTCTGTAACCTGCCTGTGCTCACGTTGTCCTGCTGGTTTCCAGGTGTGATCCGGACAGCCGTGGCTGACCTCGACCGTGAGACCCAGGACCGATATGAGGTGGTGATTCGTGCAACGGACATGGCGGGACAACTGGGTGGCCTGTCTGGATCCACCACAGTCACCATCGTAGTCACTGATGTTAATGACAACCCACCACGCTTCCCTCAGAGTAAGTCCTGACAGCAGTGGGGGGTGAGCATTGGCCCTTGTAGGGTCCTGGCACCTTGTGGGTGGTGGGACAGAGGCTCAGCTCCCAGCACAGCCTGGCACATATCTGCAGGGTAGCAGGACCAAGGTCCTGTAGCGCACGCAGCTCCTTCCTGGGTCTGAATGTGTTCCTGCCTGGCAGCATGATGGAGGGGCAGCAGCTTTGTCTCGGGCTGTCTAGAGCTCCAGACAAGACCCCTGCTCCCAATGCTAGATCTTGGAGTGAATAGGGCTGTGTGGTGGGTAGAGCAGAGCTGGCCCTTTCCTGGTCCCTCTCTGAGCAGTGCTGGGGAAGGAGGCAGCCTGGTCTGTGTCCTAGTGGCTTGGGCAAGGACTCAGCTGGTGGCCTGGCCCTTCCTGGATGTTGCATCAGGTCTTGTCACACTCTGCCCCACCGTGAAGCCCATCTCACAGATAGCAGCCTGGATGCACTACAGCTCTGTTCTCCAAGTCACTGCTACTGGCTGGCGATTCAAGCTTGTGTCTTCTCTAGCATGCTCCCTAATCAAGAAAATGGTAAAATTTGCAAAGAATCAGAGAAGACCAATTGTAGGCAGTGTCCATATAGAGAAATCAGCCCTTATTTCATCTGGTGCCTCGAAACATCAGTGCTCCCCAATTATCTTCCCTCTTTCCTTGTTTTTGGCTTGGGTACACATTTCTCCTGGTAGAATTTTCTGGACTATAGACATTGGTAGAGTTTGGGCATCCCTGGTAGCCCAAGTGTGCCCCCAAGAAGTTATGGAAAGGGCCATTTCAGGCTGGAGGGAGTTCTAAGGGAGAAGCAGTGACCACAGTACCTTTTTCTCCTCCAGAGATGTATCAGTTCAGCATCGTTGAAACTGCCCCCGTGGGCACGGCCATCGGGAGGGTGAAGGCAGAGGACTCTGACGTCGGGGAGAACACGGACATGACATATCAGGTGAAGGATGAGGAAGGGGTGGAGATGTTCAAAGTCACTACAGACAGCAATACCCAAGAGGCTATCATCTCCATACAGAAGGTGAGAGATGAGGAAAGCTGCTTGGGTAGGGAGGGCACAGATCTCGAGGAGGGCTCTTTCCTTTGGGGACTCCTGCTGCTGCACTTGAATTGAAATCGGTGCTTTTCTGAGCAGCAGCAGTCACGTTTTTGTGCCTGCAGGTGCAGGGAGAGACCTTCCTCTGTGTCTGGGAGGAGAGGCTGGAAAGGAGCAGCAGCACGGTGCCTGATGGAGCCTTACAGGGCTCCCTTGGTGGCAGTGGAGCCGTGAGGTGTGCATGGGTGAAGTGCACAGGGATATGGTGACGAGTGCTTCCAGCCCTTATCGATAGCACCTGGTAGGGGAGAAAGGGAAATATCCCCACTTAATTCCTAGATCTGACCAGCAGCCCTTTGACTGTATCAGCTTTTGGGGGCAAAACCAATCAAGCAAACACTTGATGCAGGCAAGAAAGAATGATTGTTCACCAGGGCTGCTGCATTCTGCTCGCCTGCCCTGTAAATATAATAGCAGGGTGATTAATGATCAAAACCTGCTCACTTGCAGCACACAGCGTCCTGTCTTCCCCGTGAATCCTGGCTGCCTGTGCCCTGGGAGTCCTGGGGGGAGTGGGCTGGAGGCTTCTTCTTCCTCCTGCCCACCCTTGGTGTGGGTGCTGCTGGTGGGAGGGCAGGAGAGGTCCCAGTCCCCCATGGAGGTGCTGCCTGGGGAGGATGCTTTAATCCCAGCCTCAACGTCTGTGGTGAAGGAAGAAGCAGAAGGGGGTTGCTCTTCGGGCTGGATATGGCTAATCCTCTCCTGTTGTCCCAGCCTCTTGACTACGAGTCAAAAAAAGTGCACACTGTCGTGGTGGAAGCCCTCAACAAGTTCGTGGACCCACGGTTTGTGGACCTGGGCACCTTCCGGGACCAGACCATCGTGCGGGTCTCAGTGCTGGACGTTGACGAGCCCCCTGAGTTCCGGCCCCCCTCCAACCTGATGGAGGTCCAGGAGGATGCGCACGTTGGTTCTGTCGTGGGGATTGTCACCGCCCTTGACCCGGACACAGCAAACCATCCTGTCCGGTAAAGCAGCCACTGAAACCTCGTCATCTTCCTTCCAGTGGTGGGCATGGGGTCACCTGCAAGGGACACACATGGCTGGGGGCAGGGGAGGGTCTCATGGCCATGGCTGGGGCAAAAGGGAGGTGGTGGTAGAGGAGGAGAGGCAGTGCAGGTGGAGGTGACAAGTGCTGCATGCGTGGCCAGGCGTGTGAGCGTGTCCTGTGGGACAGGCGGCTGGCAGGTGAGTGGCAGCCTGTGCACAAGCAACAGGCAAACAGCAGAAGCCATCTCACAGGTGACAGAGATGTCACTGGCAAGTGATGGGTGCATGGCAAGGGAGAGTTGGGGCAGGTTGGCTGGGTGATGCTTGCGTGTCCCTGCTCCTGACAGCGAGGCGTCTGCAGTGGTAGCGAGCCACCAGAAATGACAGGGGGGCAGCGAGGAAGGATGACAAACGAGGGGGGCCTCGGGAGGTGCAGAGCCACAGCTTGGCTGTGCATGTGTGTGTGTGCACAGGGACCAAAGATCAGAGGAGTTTATATTTGGGGAGAGGACATAATCCAGGCAGCAGCTTATCTGCACAGGACATTTCCCATTTCCATTTAATTCGTGGCTAAAGAGATTGTTACCTTGTTAAATTGTTATTACCTAAGGCACAAAGCAGCTTTCTGGCTCTGCCAACTGGCCTGAGTCACGAGCAGTTGGGATGGAAAGCTGGTGTTCAGAAAACATCCTCGATGTGTGGAAAATTTCCTTGAAATGTGTGTTCTCCTGCCAGGTGATGGCAGGGCTACGGGCACCTCGTGCGCAGCCGCTCGCAGCGGGGGCTTTGCACTGGAGAGCTCTGGAGGGACCCCATCCCAGGCAGTGATAAACTGGGACACAGCAGGGTCAGGGTTATGGGATGGAGGAGGAACATGGCCAGGGGAGGGCTCATTTTACAGTATTGTTCCCATTTGATGATGTCCCCGTGTGGCTGCTTGGGGTGCTGAGCTCCGGTGCTGTGCAGCCACAGGGAACGTGGTGGTTCAAGGTGGGGTGAGGGGTATCTCCAGATCTTCATGGAAATTAAGATTGAGATGTTTAGAAAGCTCAGAAAAGAATTTACATGTGGAAAGCTGCCATCTACAGATGCCTGGCAGCTAGCAGAGAGTGTTGTGTCACAAAGCTGGATGCTGAACGTTGTCTTTGGGGTGAAAGTGAATGAAATCAGCCTTGGCGTGCCAGGAACTATTGATGCGAGCATCGCACCACTTGCACCAGTTGGTGCTGTCTGTTGGATGTATTCTCAGAGATTCTTTGCTCACCTTGTCATGTGGCTACACATCTGATTTCTTTCTTTGTGACCCACCCTGAGCACGTGGCTTTTAGCTCACACTCTTCGGATGCGTGCAGTCTTTCTACACATCTCTGTGTGTGTGTACGTGTGTGCATGTGCTTTTTCACTTGGCTGTTTCTAGCAGTGCTACAGAACATAGATTTTATTTTCTGATCTGTAATTGTAGGAAAGGGGCCTTGGGGACAGAACTATTCTTATTCTCATTTTTTTCTTGTTCTTTGTGCTGCTTCCCTGTGGAGCTTGTTGCATTGTTTGCAGACAGAACAAAAGAAAGCAGAGGAGGGAGGCTTTCTACTGCTGTGCAGAAGGTGATGGGGACTTGGAGCAGAGAGAAGCAGATTCAAGTTCTCAGCAGGAGCGAGAGGGTTAGAGCCCAAACTTTCTTATGCGATTGTCTCTCTTATAGCAAGCTCAGTGCCAGACAAGGCAATGACTCCTGCTCAGGCACGAGGCCCCAGCCAACACGACTCCCAGGCATCTGCTGCAGCTTGGGAATTGCCATGTGTTTTCCCTTGTCAGGCCTGATGCGTTCAGATACGTGTCCTCCTTCCAGCTATCCCCGGGCAGGTAGCTCATCCTGTGTCCTCTGTGCTCCCCTGTGGCACTCGGTCTCTATCCGTCCATCTCTCCATTCCCCTCTTGCTCGTGCCTGTCTTGTGAAGTTTGTCCTTCTGTGATGCTCCCTTGGCACTTGCCTGAGGAGTTTGTGGGTGGGTGAGCCTTCTCTGCCATCTTACCCTGCACCAAGGGGAGATGCAGGTTTGTAACGGTCACGCCGACGTGGCACCAATGCAGGAGGAAGGTGCTGTTGGATCTCTCCTGTTCTCCTCTCCAAGTAATTTCATAAAATACTTTGCCACGTAGGCAACTGTTCACAGCTTCAAAGTGGTGCACAAACATTAATGCAAGCGTCCTGCAGCACCCTGCCAGGATGTGACACTAACCTGTCAGCAGGAGCCAGCAGTAAGTCACCTCGCACTTCAAGTGTGCTACTCCAACGTACAGTCACAAGAAGCCAGCTCTTGCACTTCACCTCGGATACATTAGAGAGCAACTGGTCCTGACAGCACAACCAGTATTTGATCTTTGGCTCCTTGAAGTTGGTATGAACTCTTTCAAGTCGCTGCAGTTCAGTGGATCCCTTTAACTTCCTGATCCTTGTCTGATGGAGGTGGGAGTGAAGACGTGGCTTGTTTCTGTGGTGGCTGCTGTCTCCTGGACATTCTGGTCTGCGTGTTGGCTCCGTGCTGTAAATAGGGGAGAGGCACAGCCTCCTGTCATGATGAGATGCACTGTCCCCTTGAGGCAGGAAAGAACAAGGATTGCCAGGGACAGCAGAGCAAAAATCATCTCTGTCAGCATTTCCAGGGCCTGCTGACACCAGGCTGCCAATAACGAGGTTTGGGAAGTATTTTTAGCCAAATGGGAAAGGAGATGCCCTTGGCTCTTTGTTTTCATCCCCAGGTCAGTGGAAAGAGGGGTGCCTAGCTCCTGCTGCACCATCCAGCCTGAAGCAGCTGCTGGAGGCAAGTTTCAGCCTGGAGCTCCCCTGCCCTCCTGGTCATCCACTTGTCCCACAAGGATGAAGCCACTTGGTGTTGAGAACAAGCCCCTTCCAGATGAGCTGGGCTGGGTCGCAAAGTGACCTGTTATGAAGACATGAGGGTTGAAGGGGTGTCCGACTCCCCTGAAGGGCATCCCTGAGACACTGCTCACTGCCCACCTCCCAGCTGCACATAGATATGAAGCCTCTGGCAGCCACTTGCCCGGGTGGGAGGGGACTTGGGGCACAGAGTGCCTGAAGAGCATCCCATCTCACCCTCCTGTCTTGTGGCTGCTCAGTGGGACACCCTCCCTCTGGTGCCCATGCTGTGAAGCAGGACATCATGCTGAAGTCCACCCCAGACGAGGGGCTGCACGCAAACCCACCATGGTACAGCCAAGAAATGCCTTTCTAAAGGACCGGTGCTTTTTATTTTGTTCCGTCTCTGTTTGTTGCCTAACAAAAGCTGGAACCAGTCTTTTTCAGAAAGAATTAAGTTTCCAGTTGGCTTTTTGGCTTTAGCTGTACGTTTCCTGGGCGTAGCGCAATTTTTCTCAGCTGAACCATTGTATGAGGTAATACAGTGATAGACTGTCTGTGTACGTGAGGCTGTTTGTATGGCAGCCTTTTGTTTTTCTCTCTGCAGTGGGAGCCTGTGCTCTGATTGTGTGCGTTCCAGGCTTTATCAGCATTGGGAAGATGTTGCTTGGGATTTAAGGTTCTCAAAGATATTCTTGTTTGGCATTCACCAAATCCGGAGACAGGTGTTGGACATGGGCATTTTATAGGCTCCAGCAGCACAGCAAGAACTACGACCTGCTTCAACACAAAAGGGAGAGGAGGAATAAACAAACACAACAAAAAGCTTTTCACACACTGTTTGAAAAGCTCCCTATTAACAAAACACATGGCATAAAATGTGCTCCTTGTTGCATTCAGGGGGAGAAGTGAAACAAACTGCTTGAGAAACGCGTTCACGAGAAAGATGAGCACCAAGAAAGCTGTCTAAATTAAACAGTCACTTGTAACATCCAAACCATCAGGCAGTGCCAGCAGGAAGAGAGGAAAATGGATTACAAGGTCCGCATCCCAATCAGAGCTGGGGACTGCAGTTCCAGATACAGAGCACCAGCAGCTTTAGGAGGAACGAGCATATGTCCTGTCTCTGAGTACCTGTAGGACCCAGGCATTAATTGCTACATCTTCCCAGGTGAGAAGCACCGTTTGACTCCGTGGGATGGATAAATATGAAGCTGGACTACCTGAGGTGGAGAGGCTTGTGATGGCCAGCACAGGCTGTGGTTGGTGAAGATCGTATCGCACAAAATGGCATAAGCCACACACAGCAGATAGCTTCTCGTTCGACCTGCTCTAGCTGGGGTTGTCTATAAGCTGTGGGAAGGGCAGGACTGTGTGGAGCAGGTTGATCTGCAGCTCTGAGTTGGGTTCTGTCTGTGTTTGGGTGGGGGCAAATGGTCATCCCTGTGCCCTCTCAATCCCCAGCTCCAGTGCCAGCCTAGGGCTCCAGTGCCTCCATAGCACTTTGTGCAGATGGAGAGCTGCAGCCCTACCTGGACTGGCTGCCTCCAAAAATCCAGCGTGCAGAAGCCCTGCTTTCATGAACTAATGCAGGCAACACTGAGGACTTTATCTCCTCACCCTGGCGCAGCGCTGAGATGGTGGCAGCTCTCTGCAGTGCAGTGGTGACAAAGGGATCAGATTTCTGGTTTGGCTTGTGCCCTGCCACAGGGTATGGGCAGTCAGTCCTCAGCAGACAATTCAGAAGTGACAGAAGACAACCTTAGCAGCAAAACAATTAGAAGCCTAAGAAAAGGTTACCAGCACCATGAGGCAGAGCACTCCCCTACCAGCCTCCTGCCCTCCAGCCATGCAGGCAGCCTGTATCGGATGTTTCCAGGCTCAGTGATGTCTCCCGTCATTAAATGAGGTTGGTTTTTTTCCTGTGTAGCTATTTTTTTGCAGACATCTTTGTTTATGCAGCAGTGACATGAGTGTGAACAAAACAGGCGTGTGCTTACCCGAGAAGCAGGGAAGGCATATGGAGAGTGAAGTACCATCTTGAACTCTAACAGCACTCAGAAGTGGGATGGAGGAACAGGACGTGTTGGAGGTCAGGTGATGTGAGAGAACAATGGAAGCAGTTATGCAAATGCATCAATTGTGTTACTGGAAAGATATTAGGTGTTGTCATCCCAGTTTCTGTTCCTCCTTCCAGCAGTACATTGGACTGGTGCGTACAAGCCATTGGCCAGTCTTCTCCTTTCCCTTTGCAGTGAGCGAGCTGCAAAGATGAGTGGATGTGAAGCTGCAGTACGTGCCAAGACAGTGTCACTGTCCCTTCTGGAGCTGGCTACACGCCTGTAGAGGCTCTGTTTCCAGCTGGGAGTTGGGGCAGAAAATGCAGGAAGTCCCTGGCAGCTGGTTCACAGATACCTAAGCTCGTACCTGGCTTTGTGTGACAAATTCCCATCGTCTCTAGATGCAAGGAGGAAAGCAGCCAAATAGGTGTGGAACATGCTAGATCATGCATGTGCACAGGTGAAACTTAGGGATTTGTGAACATTTTTTTCTTAACTAAAAGCAACTGATGTTATATTTTTCTCCCCCATCCTCCTGTCTGAAACGGAGCTAGGGAACATGATCTGGTACTGCATAACACTTTAAACAGTGTAGAAATGCCTATGTTTGTTCCTCCATCAAAGACAGAGCTGCCAGGCTGTGTGGAGAGATGCCCTTCAGGAGGCAATCTCATCTGCAGCTGGTGTCCCCCCCACCCAGGGCATAGGACACGAAAGGCATGGAGGCCATGGATGTCTCTGTGCAGAAGGTGAGCTGCTGTTCCTCAGCTGTGAGCCGTGTGGATGATGGACCCATCCACCACAGCTGGGCTGTGTCAGGTGAGATGCAAGCACTTGGGAAGGCCACCCCGCAGCGTGCAGAGCACCTCCACCATCCAGAATGAGCTTCTAGCCTAGAGCCTGTCCTGCTCTGCTCCCCTTGTTTGACGTGGCCCCTCAGCACTGTCCTGTCTCATCAGCTTTCCAGCTTGTTTTGTGCCTACATTTATCTTCCTTCTGTCGCTGGACATGTGACTGAAGGTTTTAATTTATTCACAGCCCTCCTTTTGGTAATTTATCCTTTGTATTCTTTGCTGTCTTCTATTATTTAATTCTGTAAAGCACTCTGGGATGCAGTGGGTATGAAAGATGCTGTACACAATAACATTATGCTGCATTGTTTGTGATTTGTAGGCCTTCTGGATTTCTAATTCTGATTGCGGTGGTGGTGTTTGTTATTTGTGTTACGGCTGTGCTCGAGGGCCTCAGCTGGATCGGGCTTCCCTTCCAGTCCCTTCCCCAAGGAGCAGATATCTAAATGTGCCCTGATTTGATGTTTGCTTGCCTTATTCCGTGTGTAAGGGTTGGAAATGCAGGACGTGCCGTTGGGAGTGATGGCGTGGGCTCGTGGTGTTGTGGCTAAAGCACAGGGCTAACCCCAGGTGTCTGACTCCTCTCGTGAGCTGTGGTGTTGCCCTTTGGGAAGAGGTGGGAGTCGTTCTCTCCAGAGGTGGCACTGGGAGCGGGTGGGATGTCCCAGGAGGGGGTTGTTTGGGGCAGCACTGGAGCAGCTGAAGAGCAAGAGCTGCGTGTGAAAGGTCTCTGCTGAGCAGCTGGAGGAGCTCTTCAGTGTTCTCCTGTGAAATTGGGAAGCCCAAATCTCAGGGTTGCTGAGGATGTGTAGGACAAGGCAGGGATGGTGTGCTGTGGCGATTGTAGGGATGCTGGTGGTTGCCCACCTTTGCTGCCAGGGTTCTGGCTCCAGTTGCACAGGTTCAGTCTGGATTCAGGGGAGACTTGGTCATTCTGCAGCTGCTGTAGCTGCAGTTCAGGTGTTCTGCAGGTCCAGCTCACAGCCTGTCCGTGTCCTGCTGCACTGTCCTCCAGGTCTCTCACTTGGGTAGGGACTGTAGCAGGATCAGGAGAGAGGATGATAGATGAGGTGGGCTCCTCAAGCAGGAATGCTCTCCTTCAGTTTGGGCTGGTATGTTTCCTAATTTTATAGCTCAGAAGCTTTCCAGGCTCAAGAGTGGAGTTACAGCCTGTGATTTCTATATTGCTCTGTCTATTCTCAGCATAAGGTTCCCATCAGAGCAGGTTTTTCCCCTTGTCCACAGTCTGTGCTTAGTTACACTTTATGCACCAAAGGCCACACTTTAATTTTTTTTACTTGAGGGCTCTGGGCTGGCAGCCTGGTAGAAATGTGGTGTTTGTGTACCATGCTGCAGCAGAGGAAAAGCAAAATTGGTGATATAGGGCCTGTTGCATTAGATCCATACACTCCTGGGGCTGATGGTGAGGTTGGGCTTGGCACATCCAGCTGTTCATTTTCCCTTTTTGCCTGGTCCCAGGTACGCCATCGACCGCAGCACAGACACGGAGAGGATCTTTGACATCGATGCCAACACGGGTGCCATTGTGACAGGAAAGGTCCTGGACCGGGAGACGGCAGGGTGGCACAACATCACTGTCCTGGCAATGGAAGCAGGTGAGGTGGAGGAGTGCTGTCTGGAGCAGAGAGTGTGCTGGACCAGCATGGGGCAGAGGGGGAAATGCGGGTGCACTCAGTGCAGAGGTGACCAAGATGCAAGTGTTAATTAACACTGAAGTTATTAAAAAAAAAAAAAAAAAAAGAGGCGGCAGCACTGAGTGTGACATCTCCCTAGACAACCTAAAAATACTCTTCCTGACTCGAGCATTAATAAGGGAGCATGGTCGAATAGTATATTTGATGAACACTAATCAAATTTGTTATCTATGCGCCAGCTCTGCCAGTCATCCCTCTGCAGTGTGCTCCCTGCATTCGCACCTGCTGAGTGGCTCTGGGGGATTTGGGGGGGGTGGTGTCTGTGTTCACATCACCTGCATCCCCCTGGTCCAGCCGTGTGCTGTGGGTGGGTGCCCCATCAGCTGGAGCCCTGGGGCACAGATGGCTGCCAGTGGTTGGGATTTGCTGGCTGTACTTGCACAGGGGGTTGGTGGCTCCGTATGCCTCCTGTGCTCTTCCTCCTCGGTCTCCCTGCCCTTGGTGTGGCTGCAGGCTTGGCAAGGCACAGCCAGCAGTGGGAAGGGGCTGTGGGCACAGAGTATCCCTCAGACTCTGTGCTGGGAACAGGGGGAGGTGACACTGCCAGGGCTGGTACCACCTCTGGCCGCAGTGTTTGGCCTCATCCGGCAGCCCACAAGGAAAAGCCTCGAGCAAAGGATGAGGTGAAGCTCTTTCATCTGCTCCTGAAATTAGCTCCTTCCTGACCCTCCCAGGAGAGCCCTGGTGATGGTTTCTTCCTTCCCCTATGGCTGTGCGATCCTTTAGCCTGTGTTTACAGTAACTGCCAAATCTCTCACACCCAGCTGGGAGAGCCGGGAGGGAACAGCTTAGTGGCTCTGCAGGTTTTGTTAGTTTATCTTACCCCCCTCTCCGTGTGATGGGGGCGTCAGGGCCTGGTGCGGATGCTGCCAGAAGTTCTGTTTGTCTTTTTTTCTCCAGTTAAGGAAAAGAAAAAAAAAGAACAAACCTGGGTCCTGCTGCTCAAAGGAGCTCTGAATAAACTCCTCTTGAGGAATGAAAAGAAAATAATAGTAGCAAAGGGCAGGCTTTGCTTCCCTGCCGGTGCTCAGCTGCAGGTAGGAACCTGCCCCGGGCATATCCTGGTGCCCTCCATCATGTTTGCACAGTGCCTCGGCTCCTGGGCTCCACAGGTCCCTGTACACCATGGTAGATCAGACCCTGTGGGCTCCAGGGAGTGCTCTATGTTCTTCCTTTTCCCGAGCTTGAAGGCAGAGATTGGGGCTTCAATGCCAGGCACTGTGCTGAAAAGCATTGCTGTAGTCTTCAAAGTTTTCCCCATTTTGGATGTGCAAGTTGCTAGGGCAGCCTGGGACCTGCTGTGCTCTGACACCCCATGGCAGCTGGTAGCAAGGAGCTGCTTTGGCTACACAGCACCTTCTGACATCTGCAGACGTGTGCCAAGACCTGTCCGTCATGGGCAGGAGCCTTCCCTGGGCATCATTCCCACAGACCCCTCAGGAGTTCTGGTTCTCATTTCTTTGCTCATTCTTGAGCAGGAAGATGCCGTTCACATTCAAGGAGCTGTGCCAGGGCCTCACCTGGGTTCCTGCTGTGGGGTCACCCCACCATGGTGACAGCCATCCACTCTGGCAGGGCCAGGAAAGGAGGGAGCAGCATCCCTGGCCAGACCCATACTGCTCCAGGGAGACATCTCTGACCCCACCACGTGTCCCAAGCCCCTCTCTCTAACAATGCTTTGTGCCTGCCAGTCGGAGTGACCTCTGTGCCGTCTGACTGAGGTGCTGTCACAAGCCCTGCCTGGCATCAGGCAGCGATGGGCAGGCGTGCCAGCGCTGCCTGGCCACACCAGAGTGGGGGTAGACCACTGCCGAGCTGCGGCACGTCCGGGGGCTCCGCCAGCGGGGAGCAGGGGATCACAGCGATGCAGCACAACTCAGCATCCAGAGGAAACTTGAGGTGACAAGAATCAGAAGGACAATATTTACACGCAGCAGCTTGGATTTCAGAACAAGTCAGTAAATGCTGTGGCTCCCCTCCGGCAGAGAAGCCTGTCAGGCTGGATCGCTTCAAAACCCGGGGAGACTCTTCAGCGCTCTGACTTCTCCCGTGGTGAGCTCTGACTCATCCTTTTTAACTGCCCAGACATTCCTCCCAGTGACATTATCCTTAACGTTTTGTAATCATGAAATATTAATGACTGATATTGAATTTAAAGTACAATTTATGTCTGAATCCTCTGGCGGAAAGGGCAGTTGTAAAGGCACAGCCTTCTGAGTGATGGAGGGGTTTCGGAGCAGGGCTGTGCAGCATCTGTCACGTCGTGCTCAGTGCAGCGGGATCAGCGTTGGAGCACAGGGTGTCTGGGAGCCTCCGTGCCATTGTCAGTGTGTCCACCACGGCAGATCCTGGCACGTGGCAGTTCCTGGCACACCGGTGGCCAGAGCCAGGAGGAGCTGGCAGAGCTCTGTGGCATTTGCAGTGACCGTGCAGGTTGTATCTGGCTGACACAGGGTCTGCTGCACCACCAGGTGGGACGTTACTGACTCCGGTGGAGACAAGTGGTAAAATATTCTTTGATGTTTTGTAGGTGCAAACTTTGCAGGAGGAATGGAGTGAGGCCAAAAGGCATTGTCCTGCTGCCCGGGCTCATGCCCGGTGCCCGTTGGGGCTGGTGGGAACTGGTGCCCACTCAATTCCTGCAGCGTATGGGCACGTGGCCTGGAGCACGTCACACCAAGGTCTTGCTTCCCCATAGTATCCTCGAGCTGCCCTCCCTGCCTGCTGGTAGGACTGTCCTGAGATGGGTTTAACGAGCGGCAGCTGAGGGAAACCTTGCCTGTGACAGCACTTGTTTCCCACAGGCAGCCTCTGTCTGTCAGGTTTGAGCAGCTCCGCACAAGAGCTGTCCCCCCAACTTTGGGAGCCCCATCTGCTGCCGCAGCAGAGACCGTGCCCAGGGGTGCATGTTCTACCTAGGGATAACCAAAGAGAGTGGATTTGCATCTGAGGAGCAGTAAGAAAAGCTGCAGAAGGTGCCTGGCTGCACCTGAGGCTGGCTGGGCTGCGTGCTGCTGGTGGGAAGAGAGAGGAGGAGCAGGTCTCCCCCCAGAACAGGCACTTCCCAGCGGGAGCCGCCTTGGCCAGCTGGTGTCCAGCAGAATATTTGGCCTGGCAACCTGGCAGCCAGCAGGAAGCATGAGGGCTGTTCAGCAAATCTGGCCTGGGACCAGGCCAAGCCTTTCCAGAGATAAATCTTCATCTCACTCGCAAGCTGTTTACCTTCCTTGGGCTAATATTAGTGATTCTCTTCCTGTTTTCCTCTTTGCTCATGTAAAATGATGAGGCCTTGACTGCTGTGTCCACTGCTGGTAATTGAGATGATAAATCTTCCTGCTGGAGACTGGCTTTAATCAGAGCATTGTGTTTGGATGCGATTTAATGACTCTCATGCTGCTGAGTCCGGGCAGGACTCAGGAGAGGTGAGAGCCATTTATATGTTACTTGGCTTAACTGCTGCTTCCACTTTGCTTCCCCTCAGCTGGGAGCCACATTTTCAGCTCCAGCCTCTGCTGTAGCTGCCTGTGTGTGACGAGCCATGCCCCTGGCATGCCCCTGCCTTGTCCTTGCCATCAGCGCTCCGCTTTGCAGCCGGGCAGCTGCCCCGACAGCCACAAAAATCACCCTGTGCTTCACAGCCATGGCACAAGCACTGGAAAACGGAGTGGCCCATCCCAGTCTTTTAATCTGCATTTTGTTCTCCCAATTTTGCTGGGATAATGAGGATTAAAATCCACTCTTGCCTCTTTCTGGCTTCCCTAAAAATGTTGAATGCAGGATCGTACCAATCTGGCCTTGAGGCAGAGGAGGGTGGTGGGTCATACACGGCGCCCAACAGCATTTCTGAGCCGTGTTTCCCTGGGTGCTGCAGCCACAAAAAGCTATTTAGGCTCCTCTGAGCTTTCCTCAGCCTCTGCTCCAGCCCCCAGGAAGGCTGCAGGGCACCTTTCTGCGTGGGGTATCACAGCGTGGCTGTGTGTGCAGGCAGGAGTGCAAATGCTGTGTGTCCTTCAGCAACGGCTGGGTTTGGAGCTTCACAGTAGAGGTTTGGGTATAAAAATGGGAAAGTGCTTTATTGTGAGTTTGTGGGAGGGTCCAGCGGGATAAGGACTGGATCCCAGCGCAGCGGTAACCACGGATCCCCTCCTTTCCTGCCACAGAGGGGGGCCGAGCACCTCGGAAGTCCCTTCCCAGCACTGTGAGCTTCTGCTGCAAAAATTCCAGCACTGTAGTGACAGGACAAGGGGTAATGGTTTTAAATTAGAAGAGGGGAGATTTAGATTAGACACCAGAAAGAAATACTTTACAGTGAGGGTGGTGAGACACTGGAACAGGTTGCCCAGAGAAGCTGTGGCTGCCTCATCCCTGGAGGGGTTCAAGGCCAGGCTGGATGGGGCTTGGAGCAACTTGGTCTGGTGGGAGGTGTCCCTGCCCAGGGCAGGGGGTCTGGAACTGGATGGTCTTCAAGGTCCCTTCCAACCCAAACCATTCTATGATTCCATGATTTGAGAGCAGTTGCCCAGAGCTTCTCGGTGTCAGAACCTAAGGAGAGGGCAAGGTGTTGGCGTTCTGCATCTGAATCTTTAAGACAAGAATATAGTACTGTTCAGTTACTTTCACAATTAATTAAATTAAGGAAAAAATACTTTGTGATGAGGATGAAGATTGAGCTGGAGCATTTGAAGCTTGTCTTCAGTGTCACCATATGGCAAGACCATGGCTATATCCTGCTCTAGAGCCAGGGTGTTGCCCGTTCCACCCCATCCCATCCCATCCCTTTGCTGTCCACCAAGCAGCACCTCAGCACCAGGGGTCTGGGCCATGCTTGCTGCTCATCCCGAGCTGTGCTGCTCATAATATTGAGGAAAGTACAGATGCTGCAGTGTGGGCAGAACTCTGTCTCCCACCCCCAGCTGGCTCCAGCAGTTCCCAAGTAATTCAGCCCATGTTGGCCAAGGCAGCTGCCAGTCATCAGCCTGGAGCTCCTCCACTGCACTGCTGTGTTCCCAGGGTCTCCTCCTTGTTCTGTGTGTTTTCCATGTCTCTTTCCTCAGTCTTTTCAGATTAATAGCATTCCAACTCCTGGAGGAAATGCAGAAAAACGGCATGTTTAATTTTAATTTAGGAAAGCGTTTAGGTAGCAGCCTAGTTTCCTCGCTGCTGTCAATCAGGTTTTCTCAAGGCTGACATCAATTAGTTTAAAAATATTGAATGTAATTTTGCCTGACACAACATATTGCAGCCACTGCAAAATATAATTTATTTTAGAAGAAGAAATAATTAAACTAATTTGCATGTCAGTCAGCTGAGCTGGAATACCAAGCAGAGATGCTGCAATGGAAGATGACTTTTTTTTTTTTACTTTTTTTTTTTTTCCCCCCTCTCTGGTTGCTCTCAGCCTGGCATGTGCCACCTCCCACCCGCTCCACTGGCCAGGTGCTGCTTGGCAGAGACCTTCCAGGGCACCTTCCTGTGCCTTCCCACAGCCCCAGCCTGCGGTACGCATCCTCCTGCGCTCTGGAGCCTGCGTAGGGGGCACCTGTGTAGGTGTCTGTGTACGTGGAGGAAACACAGGTCAGGGGTTTTGGCCTTGCAGGTGTGAGGTCTGCATTAGCGAAGTGCATCCTGCCTTTCAGCCCAGATTTACTCCCACAATCTTATTTGCGCTTCTGCCCATCATAAATTCAGTTTATGCCATACAACTTACGGAGAGCACATTTCAGAGATGTGCTGGAGATGTTTTTTTTTAATTTTTTTCAGATGCATCCAACCATTTTTCATATTTTCCACCCATAAATCCGGGTACTGGCTCAAAGGAAGAGGGAGGTTGATAAGGAAAGCATTTGAGGAACCTTCAAATAGATCACGGTAGAGACAAAACAAAAAGAAGCCAACATGTGCTTTGCTGGAAGAGTAGACAACAACACCATGGTTGTGTTTCTAATCTTGATGTCAAATTTTAACCCTGTCACTGAACCAGGAGTAAACGTGAGCCTCAGGCTTCAGCAGTTTTGGAAGGGGCAGAAGGAGAGCTTTTTTTATGACAGGGTGCATTTAGAAAGGACAACTGTGCTTTGAGCTGTGCTCAGGGGAGCGGGGTGTTAGTTGTTAGTTAGTTGTTAGTTAGTTGAGGTGTGGGTCCTCAGCTCTGTGCCACGGAGCGTGGATGACCCCACTTGTGAGTACACACATAAAACACTCCTGGCAGCTGCTCACTGGTGCTGTGGAATAGGACAGACCTATGGCTATACCCAGCCCTAAATACACTCATCACATCCCTCCTGGGGAGGCTATGGGAGGTGATCTTGAAGGGAAGCTGCTCAAGGAAGGTGCTCAAGCTCACCCAGGTGACCTGGCCCCACAGAGCCACCACGCCATGTGCTGTGCCAACAGGTCCTGGGGAGAGTTTGGCAGCACTGGGATTGGCTCCTGCTTGCAGCCAGCTCAGGCATTGGGATAGGAACCAATCCTCCAGTTGGGAGGGGAAGAGATGGTGTCCTGGCCTCCTCTTCCTCTCTTCTTTTTCTTCTTTTCTCTGGCAGTGCCTCCGGGGCAATGCCAGCTTGCTTCAGAGTGGAGCAGCAGGCCTGGTTATCCATCTTTCTGTGGGCTGAGGAGGAGGTAATGAGATGCTGTCGTCCTCCTCCTTGCTGGAATTGAACCCTTTTTCCTCCTGTTTGTGGCCCCAGTGGGCATCAAGCACACCCCTCCGCCTCCCTTGGGCTCCCTGCTACCTCCCCCTTCCTCTCTCCCCGAAAGCAATTGCAGTTTATTTCACTGCACCAACATGCCTTTTAAAATAACACATCGTTCTGGGCTTTTAGTCACGACTTCTGCCTCCCTCCCCCGAAAACAACCATCTAATCACCAGAGCAGCTGGTCTGGGTGAGAAGGAGTGATAACGCAAGAAAGGGGTGAAGGCAGCTCTGGGGAGGGGGGCTTAGGTTCCCAGCTAATTATGGAGGAACGCTAAATCTCCTCTCCCCTGGGTCCTCCCCCACCTGATCTGCGGGGGCCAGCATTAATTTTATAGACAAACAGGCAGCAGAGCTCCTGCCCAAGCGAGGAGAGAGGCATCGGGTCTGTCACAGTTGCAACCTCTGGGTAAAACAAAGGAGATGGAGTACAAGGGAGTTCTCATTGCTGGAAGCACACGAGGTGCATCAGAAAACATTAGGCTCTCCAGAGTGATTTATAACCTTATAGCGAGGGCTCAATGTACCCTATTCAACATGCCGTGGGGTAGAGTGGCACTGCAGAGAGTGGAGCTGTAAATCCAATCTCTGTCCCACGTGCAGGGCAAGCCCGGAGCATCACCAGCAGCTCCATGTGCCCCTGAGGGAGGGGAGTGGGCTGCAAGCCCCCTGGACCACCATGAGCCCTCCTGGCGAGCGTGGGGGTGATGGAGCTGCCTGGTATCTTTCTGCTCACGCCTTGAGAAGGGAGCATTCAGCCCCACCTCACCTGGTACAAGGCGGTGCAGGTGGTGGATTTCTCCCCCATCCTTAGTTAAGCTCGGCTCTTTCAGACTCCCCAACTCTGCTGGCTCACCTCTCAGCTGCTGCTGGTAGCCCCTGGGGTGTAAGGGTCAGGATCTGAGTCAGGGCGGGACATTCTTGCATCTGAGTTTGCTTGTCCCCTCTGGGTGCACCATGGATACTCGGCGGTGGTGACTCACCCTTATCGTGGGGACTTGCTCGGAGCTGCTCAGCTTTCCCAGGGGTAGATCAGGCCAACAGCAGTGTTTTGGGAGTCCCCAGTACACAGCCCAGCAGTTGGGTTTCTTTACTGAAATACAAGAGCAGTGAGGTTGAGTGATGCTCTGTGGGTGCCACTGGCCCACAGATGGTGTGTGCCTGGTTGGGCAGAGGTGTGGAGCTGCGGTGGCCTCTGGACAGACAGAGACAAGGAGGGTTTGCTCCCTGCTGAGGCTCTGCTTCTTTTTTTTGTTTCAGATAATCACTCACAGGTATCGAGAACCTCGCTCCGTATCCGTATCCTGGACGTGAACGACAACCCACCCGAGCTTGCCACCCCCTATGAAGCTGCTGTGTGTGAGGATGCCAAGCCAGGCCAGGTAGTGGGGGTCCCCCAGCCCTTCTCGTGAGTCTCCATCAGCACCTGTAGCCATCTTGTGCTGAGAGCAGCGCTCTGGTCCAGTGCCAGCCTGCCCAACCTTCCCCTTCTGCCCGAACACCTTCCCGTGCAGGTGCTGTCACACTGGGAGCCAGTGTCCTACAGCTAAGCCTGTCTGCAGGGGCAAAGGCTCATCCCTCGCCGTGGCAGAAGCTGGTGATGCTCTTCTGGGCCAAACGCTGTGAAGGGGCTACAGAGGCACCACCGATTCTCACTTCTCCTTTCTCCCTACAGCTGATCCAGACAATAAGTGTTGTGGACCGTGACGAGCCTCAGAGTGGCCATCGTTTCTACTTCACGCTGGCCCCTGAAGCCACCAACAACCACCATTTTTCTCTGCTGGATATTAAGGGTAAGTCCTGCAGCCTCCAGTCTGAGCAGCACAGCTGGGTTTGGGGAGAGAGATGGGGCTGTGGGCTTACGGTCCATCTGTGCTGGATGGAGCTCAGGATGCTTTGGGCACCCTGCAAGGCTCCTTGCCAACCTGAAATGGTGGAACTGGTCAGCTGGCAGTTTGGATTTCCTCAAGGAGGCTCTGCCAGCTTTCTTCTCTGCTGCAGACAGGTCCAAAGCTCCTCTCACACTGCCTGGTTAGCCTTTGATGTTTTCAGGGCTCTCGGTCTCTTTCTTGATGTGAAATCTTCAACCTGCCCACAGGCAAAGAGATGATGTGGATTTAGAGAAGAACATGCTCCCATTTTGAGCATTAGGATTTATCCCTCTCCAAGGTAAATCCCAGAGCTGCCGTGTGGGTGGGCAACCACTCCTGTGCCCCTCACAAACGGGAGCAGTTCAGGAGTCCTGGGAGGCAGCAGAGCCACACAGCAGCCAGTAAGGATCACCTGGGATGCGGCCATCAGAGCTGGATTCCTCTGTGCTCCCTGAGGCTCATCCTATCCTTTGGAAAATGCAGCCCGGCAGGGCCTGTCTGTTCCTCTGGGAATTTCTGGGGTTCTTCACACCTCTGGGCTGAGCAGCTCCCGAGGACTCGGAGCCACCTGCTGCCCTAACCAGGGTGTGGGTTTTGTGGACTGGAAGGTCAGGCTGCATTTGTGTGGACAGTAACAACCCAGAGAGATAATTATCAGGCTCCTTCCTATTTTTTACTGGTGCTTTGGGTGAATTTAGGTGCTAGTTGCAGTGGTATGTACAGCAAGGACCCTCGCAGATAATGGAATCTTCTTCAGCCAGATGTGTACTTACTTATCAAAGGGGCTAGCACAGATGGAAGCCAGCAGACCACATTGAAATGCTTCTTAGTTTTATTTTCTGGGGTTTTTTTAACCATTTTTTTCTCTGCTTTTGTAGTTTCATCTGTCAAAAGTCTGATTTAGTTTGTTCTGAGCTTACCAGAGGAACCCTCTGCTGATGTAAGATCCTGCTTGCTCAGTTTGTTTCAGCATTATTAGGGATAGTCAAGATGGAACTTGCAGCAAAAAAAGCTTCAGATATAATCACAGGAGGAGGGATATTGCTGTGTGTCCTAAGAAGCGCAGCTGTCCCTGACCCGAATTCCCCCTTCCTGCACTGATGGGGCAGCTGTTCACAAGACCTTTGCTTCTTACCATGTAAGCAAGCTTTAAAAAATCCTCTGCAAGATGTTGCCCCACGCCCAGCGATTAACTTCCTTCACTTTCTCTGGAGGATCTAATGAGCATGTGAGTTACACCCTGGTGTCTGTCCCCTCCAGAAGCTCCAAGGGGCTCGTGGCCATCCCTGCTCCGATCACTGCTCCTCCTCCTGTCTGGCGGGGGGGCTGGAGCTTGGAGGGGGATTTGGGGGCTGCTTCGCTGCCCGGTGCAGGACACAGCCTCACACACTGCCATCTCCTCCGGAGCTGCTGCTCTCTTGTGTGGGCCGAGGCTCTCGTTGCACGGGGTAATCCTTCGTGCTAAACGATCTCACAAACTTTGCATGTGGCGCAACACTGCATGAAATGAGTAGAAGCTGGCGTCGCCTCCCGCCTTCTGTTCCCAGGAAAACAAATGCTGTTCCTGCAGGGTTATTCCCGGGGTGTTTGGAGACCCTCCCAATTGCCAAGCAGCGTTGTCTTCCGCGGCGAGAGGAGGCGGCTGCCTGTGCAGATGGAGGCACCCCTCGTTTCTAATATGTGTGTGAGGTTTGGTGTCATCTCCCTTCCTTGGATTTCTCCCCCACAACTGCTCCTCCAGCCCACAGAGTGCCTTGGGTGGGCTCCCCTTCGCCCCTGCTCCCCTGGGCTCCCTTGCTGCATCTTCCTTTGTTCCCCCCCTTGCCTCGCTCACGTGTGTTCACCCCTCTCACACTTGTCTCTACTCCTCCATATAAATATCAGTGGTGACAAACTGCTACCACCAGCCCATCTGTTTCTTTGTACAAATTTGTAGCCAGTTTCGAAACGTGATTTATAAATATTGCTTTTGCAGCCAAGGAGTGACACTGATGGATGTCAGCACAGATGGATTCACTAAGCTCTTGCTTAAATCCTCCTTCTCTCTTTTGCTTCGCACCTACTTCCCTCGGCTCCTGCAAGGCAGGAGAAAGCCATCCCAGGACGGTGACTTGTCCTCATCATGGCAGGGACCAACATCTCCTTGGGAATGTCCCCGTTAGAGTTCATCAGGCAGGACAAGAGCACCCGGCTGTGGCAGGGCTGGTAGGTGGGGTGTCTGGGTGGCTATGGAGTTGGAGGAGATGTCTGAGGGGTCAGATGCTTGGGCAGACACCTCAATGGCAAAAATGACCCCGCCAGAGGCTGGAGAAAGCAGAGGGAGAGTGGGATAAATGTTGAAGTGCAGAGCCCTGACACACGGGTGGGAGCAGAGCCAGGCAGGAGAGGGCACCAAGTGCTTCCCGGGCTCTTCCAGCAGCGTGGAGGAAACTGTGAGGGTTTTAGGGAAAAGTCCAGGGTGCTTGATGGGGCAGCCCATCCATCAGATGAAGAGCTCATGGAGTGAGTACCTCCTAGCATGGATGTATGGTGACAGGGCAGGTCTGCTGCAGGCAGATTGTGCCAGGACACAGTCAGGAGGCTGCCGCTTGCCCAAACCCTGCTGGGTCAGTGCCCACCGCAGCCAAAACTGCACGGCGTGGGGCTGGCCCTTGCCAAGGCAGCTCCCAGCAGCACTGCTGGGCTCTGATGCTCTGGGTCACAGCTACAAGAGCCAAAGGTGACCCTGCAGGAGACCTTGCATTAGCTGAATTATAGCTACTTTGCAGGAGTTGAACTTCTGTAAACGGCGCTGTTTCCTACCTGCATCTCTCTCTCCTTGCTTTTGTTCTGTACAAGGGAGTGCTCAAGCACTTCCTAATTCATCAGACAAGGAATAAATGTCATGTGCGGTAACGACGACCCCCATCCAGAAGGAAGATGCCCAGCAAGTGAAGTGCCTAAAGGAAGAGATAGAATCGGAAAAGCTGACCTCACCCAGGTCCAACTGGTGCCATTCCAAAGGCATTCACCATCCCCTGCCTCCTAATTCACCTTTCACTGGATCTTTCTGGCCTGAGAAAATTGATTACAGAAGGATCAAAGGCAATTAAGTCCTGAAATCATGTTCTCCAAGAAATGTTAATTGTGTTGGAAGGGATGGTAGAAAGCATCCAAGCCCAGCAACCTGGAAGGGGTGCTAGATAATACGGAGCGACACATGGAGCTCCTGACTCCAGAGCTCAAGGGCTAGGCAAACAGATGTCTGAACTCTCTGCAGGTCTCATTAAGAGCATGTAATGGGTGATAGAAGATCTGAAAATCATAACAATCAAAAGCAAAATGTTAGGATTTGAGGATTGCCTCAGGATAAGAGGAAGCCTCCTCCAGCCCCGCAGGGAGATGCCATCCTCAGCACAAGCAGTGCAGATGCTGATCTGACGGGGGCGGGGAAAGAGCATCAAATCTCTGGGGAGGCTGAGCGAAAAGTAAATGAGCAGCAGTGGTGCCGTGGCATGGGACCAAGAGATCATGGGAGAAGGAAGAGGCAAAAGGGAAAAATGGGATTATTCTCCTACCAGCTGCACCCGTCTGGGTCCCGTCTGCTCCTTTTGGGCAGCTCAGGCAGCAGCATGGCCACTGGCCCAGCCAGGAGCCATCTGCACCTCCCTGGAGCTGGTGTGCCTGGGCATCGGAGCTGCAGAACAAGTGCTGGAGAAGGGGAAGGCAGTTGCTCATTTGGCCCCGAGAATGTGGGAGAGGGCAGGGATGTCAAAATCCAAACTGGAGGTGGCTTTCTCCCTTCTGCTCTCCTAGCGCTGTTCAAGATTGAGTTATGAGAAGGATTTATTAGTTCTGTCTTTGAAGCTGCTAAGATCCTCTTTGGAGAGGGAGTCTGAGAGACTTAATTATTTTTTTATTCCTTGTGATCTTAGAACTGCCACCAGAGTATATTGCACTCCAAAACTTTCCTCTTAGAGCAGTGTTTACTCGTCCCTGCACACACTCTACCCACGTTGGTTATTTCTGCCTTTTCTGGTGACCTGCTCCTCAAGCAGGCAGAGGTGCCATCTCCTGCCTGTGACACAAGGTGGATGATCTGACACAGGATAACTGTGGTCAGGGAGAGGGCGGCATAGGAAGCCTGCAGAGGAGATGTCAGCCAGCAAGATGGCAATGATGGTAAATGGGTTTGGCTCAGGTATTCAGCGGTGGTGTGACCCCAGGACTGGGCAGGAAAAGTTAAAAATGGAGATCCAAACCCATCTGTGTCAGAAAGCTGTGGATTAACATCCGCTCAAATTTCATTATCACCTCCTGGGAAACATTGCTTCATTGTGACCCCAAAAAATGGATTTAGCAGAATGGTGCTGCAGAGGAAGAGGCACGAGAGGCTGCAGGGCCAGTCCTGCCTGGTTTTTCTTTGCCTATGACTCAGGCTGTGCTGATACAAACACATGACGCCAAGGCGCACATCCTGAAGCAACCTCCTTGGGTCAGCTGCCTGTAGAGAAATAGTCGCACCAAGAAAAACCACCTCTTTTTGTAGGAAGTTGCTTTGGATGTATTTTCCTGGATCTGGGCAAAATTTTCTTTGCTTCTATGGTCAGAGCACATTGCATGGCAGCAGCACTGCTTTTTCTGGAGCATCTCAGATGGGAACACAGAAGTTTGCAAGTAAAAGGGCTGTAAACACCCGACAGAGCAACCAGCAGTCCAGGGTGCCTGGGGGAGCCGTGGGGACAGCGGGTGGGCAACAAGGAGGGGGCTGGTCTTTGCCAGAGTGGGGTCTGGGCTGCCCAGCCCCAGTGACCGATGTCGTAGGTGCACTCATGACATTCCTGTGTGGATCTCTCTCCTGTAGCAAGTGCTCACATCACGCTGCTCGAGAGAGAAAATGCAGTTTCTTGATGGTTGAAAGAGTGTTTTGCAGTTGTGATTTTTTTGCCTCCATCCCCAGCACTGAGTTTTGGGTTACAGAGCAAGACCGTGGCCCCTTCCTGAGCTGAGGTTTCTCGGAGCAGAGCTGGCTGTCGTGCTGCTGTTATATTTAACTGCTGGCTGCTTTATTTTGACTTTGTGGGTTCAGCAGTGGAAATACTTCTCTTTCCTGCACTCGGGGGTGAGGGAGCTCAGCGATGTGACGTGCTGGCTGAGCAGTCTCTGCTGAGCTGAGGTCAGTGACTCCCTCTCTGCGACTCGGACATGTATTTCCCCTTGATTTCTAGAGACTGCTTCTAAAAATACAGCATGTCTCGTGGCAGGTCCCTAACAGGAGCTGGAGCTGGCTGTAAACAGGAGGGTGTCACCAGCCTTCTGCTGCATTTCCACAGAGGTGAGGAGCTGGTGCTATGCCTGTATTTACGCAGCACTAAAGGGGTGCTCACCTGGGCAGCTCAGGGAGCACCCAAGCACTGTGTTTCATCAGACCTGGGCCAGAGATGGGCTGAGCAGCTTGTGGAGGTACAGGGCTGTGCATGGGCATCCTCCGAGCTGGGATCCGACCATGAGATAAGGCTGGTTACTCAACTGGTGTGATGGTGCCAGCAAAGGCGACCTTCCTGGGCTGAGGGCCAGAGCCTTGTGTGCTCACATGAGTGGGTCTGTCCCATTTGTCCTGTGGCTTCATCTCCACGACGTCCAGATGCTGGAGGCTTATGTATAGCCAGGCTATCTAGGAGTTAGTCCTGGCCTCTTGCTGAGACAGTGCCATTAACGTTATTTATATCTCCCTGCTATGCTGCAGCAAGCTGAGGGAGCAGCACCAAATGAGATCTTGTTACCTTTGTGCAAAGGATTAGCATAACAATATTTTATTTTTTTCCTAGGTCATCCTTGGTAGGCAATAGGCAGCTCCTGGTGTCGGCAGGCTGCTACACTTGCTTCATCCTCTCTGCCTCCCGGGGGGCTGGTGCTCCCCTGCTCCTCCTGACAGCTCTGCTGAGCTTCTCTCTGCCGCAGCCACGTGCTGCTCCAGAAGTCTCAGCCACGGTGGCAGATGCCATGTGGGACCAGGTGGCTGCCCAGGAAAAGGGTCGGTGATCCCTGCTTCACATACAGAGAAGCCAGGTGATACGTGTGGGGCAGAAGGATGGTGCTCTCCGTGCAGGCAACCGCCTCCACAGGCTGGTGACACTGTGGCACTCGGGTCATGTCTGACTTGAATGCCAGCAGAGCGCTGGCATCGCATGCAATATCCCCCTTCTGAGGCAAACTGTCCCCAGATCGACTGGTACAAGCATTTGCTCTGAGCTCCCGAGGATGTTGTCTGCCTGAAGCCTGCTGCTGTGAGCAGGGATGAGTGAGGTTACCTGGAAAATTCCCTTAATGGACAAAAGATGCTACACACAAAGGAAGAGTTTTTTTGTTTTTTCGAACAACCTGCAGCACAGTTCTGTGTAGACGAATAAGGTCTAGTTTTGAATATCGCCTTTATGGGGTTCAGTGCAGCCTCCAAAGGTTGGCTGGTGTGGTCTTCTCTCTGGTGTCCTCACCTTTCCTGCCCTGAGCTCTTCGAGGCAGAGCTGTGCTCTGAGGTGAACTGGGAGAGACGATTTTCTCTGTCTCCTTTGTGCTGGAACCCCAGCTCTCCCCAGTTAGAGTGCCAAGGCTCCGCTCTCCCCATTCTGGTCGTGTTCTGGCAACAGAAAACTCTGGTGGGCTGAGTCCAGAAACCTGACGATAGGAAGGAACAATCTGTTATCTAAGAGCCCTTCTGGGCACAAGCCCGAGCACTGCTGCCTCCCCTCTGGGCACAGACATCTTCCTCGCTCGTGCTGCACTTCGCCTTGCTCAGCTCCAGCATACACTGGGTGGGCTTTGCCTCTGCAAAGGGGACATGGACTGTCCCATCTCCTCTTCCAGTCTTCCCTGAAGCAGAGACCAGCCTTGCCCTTGCTTGAGCTTTGCTGGGGTTAGTTGCAACAGTCCTGATGTCCTCTGTGCCTCTTGTTTATATGGGCACTGTGCTCTGCCCTGCCCCGGCTGCAATGTGGCAGCTCTTGGATCTATCACCCATCCCATCTGGCTGGTGGATCTTTCCTGTCCTGTGGCTCAGCGTGTGCCTGCCCCTCTGCTCTGCTTTGGGCTCATCTCCTGTCCCCGCCGTGCCCCGCGTGCTCCCACGCAGCACCCGATCCATACGGCAATTTC
This sequence comes from Scolopax mira, assembly GCA_004320125.1. Lineage (NCBI taxonomy): Eukaryota > Metazoa > Chordata > Aves > Charadriiformes > Scolopacidae > Scolopax > Scolopax mira. The sequence continues at coordinate 166,978 of BJBW01001236.1, read as the reverse complement.
CATGGTGGCAGGCAGCCCGAGAGCCAGAATTAGAATAGATGTCTTTTCCGATCGAAGAGCTGATTGATACAGAAAGGGGCCAGTCCAGCATAAATCAGGCGCAATAAGGAGAGAGTCTGTAGACAGCAGCACCTCGCTGTGAGCGGGCCAATCTATGTTTTATTAGATAAAGACTGCAGACAGTCGGCAGCGACTTCTGACATCTGGCCACAATCGTTGAGCTACTGTTCAATCCCTTCCCAGCTCTGCTGCTGGCTGGCAGCGAGTAGCCCACAGGAGCAGGGAGCTGAGCTGAATTTTCAGCCCCTGTTTCTTCCCTTCCCTCCTCCAGGTCGCCCGGACGCAGCTGCTGGTTGGGTTCATCTCTGGCACCAGGGCCCTGGAGGGGCCCATGAAGTGGCCACGTTAATGGGATGGTAATGGGTTATGCTGTGCCGGCTGAGCCCCTGAAACAGCGGGGTTTGAGCAGATGGGGAGGAGGATGGCTGGGAGGCTTGGAAGGAGCTCTGACTGCTCCTTCAGAAGTTACAGAAGATCCTGAGGGTATTTAGCTCTCCGGCTGAGGCAGGACCCTTCACCTGCGGCTCTTGGCTCTTGGAAGCAGTAACTGCTCTTGCAGGTTCAGTGCCACCTGCAGACCCCCGTTCACTCTGGTCTCTATGTCAGCAATTGGTTTTTATCCTGAATCCTGCTCTGTGCCACTCTCAGAGGGTCTTCTGGAAGTTTTTTCCCCTCTCTGCTCCAACTGCATTGTTTGTCAGCACAGCTCTGGTACCCTCATGTTGTTGCTCCTGTGTCGGGTTCACCATGCCCTGGGCAAGCTGTCAGGGGAGATGCCAGGCTGGCCCAATGTGCCTGGTGAAGGGGCATGTGCTGGAGCAGAGCTGGCCACCTCCAGCTGGGCTGCTGAGAGGCTGCGGTGCAGAAGAGCCATGAGCTGGGTCCTGGCTTACCTCTAATAGAGAGGAAGGAGGTCCCATCCCCTCTTTGGGTGGTTCTGGAGTTGGAGCACGATGAACCCCTGCTTGTCTTGAGCATGGAGGACCTTGTGGTGAGTCCCGCTGGTTGTGCTACGGGAGTGACTTTGCTGTGGATTTACTTGTTCCCTGCAGACAACACGGCTGCGGTGCACACGCAGAGAGTGGGCTTCAATCGCCAGGAGCAGGACGTGTACTTGCTCCCCATTTTGGTGGTGGACAGTGGCCCCCCGGCCCTCAGCAGCACGGGGACTCTGACCATCCGCATCTGCGGCTGTGACAGCAACGGGGCCATCCAGTCCTGCAACAGCACAGCCTACGTCGTGTCAGCCACGCTGAGCCCTGGTGCCCTCATCGCACTGCTGGTCTGCATCCTCATTCTGGTCGGTGAGTACCCACCTGCCCCCCAGCCTCCTCCCGTCCTGTCCCTTCTCCTCTCCATCCTCATCCACCACTGAAACAGTGGCACAAGCTTGGGCTGGGCCACCAGGACACGGTGTGAAGGTGCAGGGGAGGTGTGGGCTTGTGTGTGCGTGGGAAGGGGCTCTGAGAGAGGGGTGTTGCAGAGAAAGGGGCATTGTGGTGCCCTCGGTTTTATCACAGGGTAGTTGATAGATGATGCTGCTGAAAGCCCTCCGGCACCGGTGCCATCTGTGGAAGCCAGCGTGATGTTGAGCCTGCTCTCCTTGGCTCTCCATCTCCTGCCGTGTCTCCGTTTAGAAAGCCCTTTCCCACAGGGTGCACTTTACACTGGTTTCATTTTCCAACGCAGCGCAAACAAATTTCTGCCTAATTGCCCAAACGAATAAAGTGCACATCGGTGCTTTAAAGGTGATGGGATGAATAGATGATGATCCCGGACACATCTGTGGCTCGTTGCTCGGGCTCTGTGCCATCTGCTCCACATTCACCCTCCCAACATTTGGCTGCTGCTGTGATTCATGCACCCCCTTTTTCTCCTCATCTTCTGCGGAATCCATCCATTTGTCTGTCCAGCTGTGCCTTCATCCATCTGTCCTTCCTGTCTCAGTGTCTGATAGGAGCTGGCTGCCACGCTGGCCATCTTGGCCTTTGCCTCTGCGGGAGCACAGCTTGCCCAAGCCTCTGAACCCATCTGACCATCTCTTCCTTTCCCAGTGCTGGTCCTTCTGATCCTCACACTGAAGCGGCACCACAAAAGCCACCTGACATCCGAGGATGACGAGGACATGAGGGACAATGTCATCAAATACAATGACGAAGGGGGTGGCGAGCAGGACACAGAGGCCTACGACATGTCAGCCCTGCGCAGCCTCTACGACTTCAGTGAGATCAAAGGCGGCGACGGAGGTGGGGGGCCGGGAGAGGGGGTCCCAAGCGGAAACCCAGCCTCTGAGCTCCATGCCCTCCCGCAGTGGGTGCAGAGCCCGGACCTGGACTTCTCCGTGTTCAGAGACTATATCTGCAAGAAGGTGGAGCAGGCGGATGAGGATCTCTCAGTGCCGCCCTACGACTCCTTCCAGACCTACGCCTTCGAGGGCTCGGACTCCCCCGTGCCCTCCCTGAGCTCCATCAACACCTGGTCCAGTGGCTCGGAGCAGGACTTCTCCTACCTGGGGGTCTGGGGGCCACGTTTCCGGCAGCTGGCAGCGCTCTACGCTGGGCGCAGGGGCGAGGAGGACAGCGAGGAGTCCTAGCCATCCCACCAACCCCTCGTGAGGCTCCTGGCACCTTCTGGACTGAGGCTCTGTGCCACCAGGTGCCACAAGGTGCCACGAAGGGACAGTGTGTGCCTCCGGTCAGGCTCCATGGCCACCAGAGAGGGGCTGCATCACGGGGCCAGGGAGCACCAGATGATGTCCTCCTTGGCAGCTGCCTCCTGTTCAGGGCACCTCAGTACCCCCACGGCAAGGCTGGGTTGCCCAAAGAAGCCACTGTGGCCATCGTCATCTCCTTAATACCAGTCTCCATTAAAGCACTACACATTAATTTAAGAAAGAGAAAATCTAATTCAAGAGAGCTTGGAGGGGGTTTCTCCCCTATGAATTATCATTTAAATAGATCTGTTCAGTGAGCCCAGTTCAGGAGAAGAAGAGCAAACCGGGAGCCTTTTGTCGTCTAAATTGTTTTTGTCACTTGAGTCAGAGCATTTGAAGTGCTTTGATTTCCTTAAGAGCTTTCCTTGCAGAAGGAAACAAGCGTTTAACTTCTGTTCAGCTTTTCCTCCCCCTTAGGTTTGCTTGCTTTATGGAGTCCTTCTCTCTGCGCGTGGGCTCCTGGGTGGCACTGGTGGGGGGGATGTGCCTGCTGGATGCAGGCTCCGGGGTCACATCCTGCATGGAGGGACTACTGCACTAGAGTTTGCTTCAAAACACACCTCCCCTCTAAGCTGCAATTGCTTCACCTCGCAGTTCTTAGACCTTTCTTGTGGTTATCAGAGATGCTTATGATTTGAAGGGCCTCTCCCTCCCTGCAGGGTAGATGTTGTCTGTCGGGTTCTGATGTGTCCCGTGGCCCTGGTGATGGATGGGGACATCCCGCCTGCTGCCAAGGCACGGTGCTGTGGCCTGGGATGTGGAGCAGCTGTGGTGCTGGGGAGTGATGCTGGAGGGGTGTGGAGTGGTATTCCCTGGGCAGGCTGGGCCTGGGTCTGCAGGGGTCTCAGCCAAGCTCTAGTGTGGGCTGTGCAGGGCAGAAGAGAGCCTTGAGTGGCAGGAGAGCTGCATCCTGGCTAGAGGACCATGATATAGGGCATGAGAGAACCCCAGCATGGTGATTTGGAGGGATAATTCCTGCTTACACTCAGCAAAGCATCACCATCGGCAATAGAAAAGCCATTTCCAGGACATGTCAGTGAGGCCAGATCCTTCTGGCGAGACTGCACAGGCTAGGCAGAGGCTCTGTGACACCTCCAGGTACCCAGGGTGTCCCCATCCCCACAGTGCCCTGCAAGAAACCTGAACAACCTCCTGCAGTGGGGCCACCTTTTCATGAAGTCTGGTTTTGAGAGGCAGGTCAGGAGGAGGCTGGTGGGATGTGCCATCGCTCCTCGGGCTGCAGGTGATGCTGGAGGAAAGCACTCAGTGCCCTGCACTTTCCCAGCCTTCTGCCTTCCCCCAGGGTAAATCGAGCTGCACCCTCAGGCAGCTTCTCAGGCCATGCTGGCTCGTGCAGCTCCTTATCTGCTCCCCTTGGAAAAAAAAATCAATTATATCATTGATAGGTAACTGATAAGGTCTCCCAAGGCCTGACGCATCCTGGGCTTGTCATTGGGTTTGTCCTTTTAGTTTAGCCACAGACAGTGTATTCTATCCTTGGAGAAGGTTTAAATGTAAGTGTACACACATATTCATTTTTTATTACTGTGTTTTGCTTCCCGGCTGCTGGTGTTGGTCCTTTGGCTGCAGCACGAGACCTGACAGAGGAGAAGGGCAGGACACATCTTTGCTGTGACCCCTGCCCTCGGCTTCTCCTGCCCACGGTCGCCACATCCCCATCTTGGCTTTCACCCTGGGACTGGGAGCTGCTCGCTTCTCAGGGTCTCTTCGGTCTCGCCCCCCAACAAAGGAGGCGGCAGGCACCCCACTGCTGGCACCCACACCCTGACCTGCTGCTGGTTCACTGTGATGATGCTGGGGAGGCAGCGGGGCCAACGGGCTGCTTCACGCTGCCCCTCGAGCGCCGACTCCAGCCACTCCTCTTCAGGCAGGTGATGCCCTGACCCCCGGAGCAGGAGAATGGAGAAAAGCCCTCTCTTTCCTCAGGAACGTGTCCGTGTTTTCCCTCCGGGCTGAAAAGCTGTGTCCTGTCCCCTCCGGAGCTGGCCCTTCCTCTAGCAAAAGTGTTGTGCAATAGCAGGGCTCCCTCCGTAGGAGATGGGGGTCTGACAGGGTACGTGTTTAGCAACCCTCCCACCGGGTTATTCTCCATCCCCCACCAGCCAGTCCTCCCCAGCACGCATGCCCTCACGCTTGCGTTTTAATTTCTATCCCACCTGTAAATACGGGAGGAGCGAGCCGGCTGCTCCACGCAGCGCTGCCCCGCACTCCCTGCCCACCCGCACCCGGCAGGAGGAGCTGGTGGCTGCCACCATGTCCGATGGAGTCACTTTGGTTTCCTTTCTCTACCCAACTGAAGTTAGGAGGTTGATTTCCTCACCCTTGTTATTTTTTTTCAAGGTCTTTCTAGGACCTGGGAATAAATTATTTCCTTGTCGTCTAGCCTGAGTCTTATTTGCTTCTTTTGGTCTTGTTTCGCTTCCTCATGTTGCACTGCCAGCGTGGTCCCATCGGAGGGACCAGCCAGACTGCCTGCCGACAGCAGAGGGATGCTGACTTCTTCCTGATTTTCATTGAAATGCTCGTCAGAAAAAGCTTATTCAAGAGAAGGGTCAGTTATTCTGTCTGAATTTGAAGGAAATGATGAAAAAAAAAAAAAAAGAGAAAAAGCTTCGTCCTGCAGAACAACAGCAGAAAGAACCAGAAGCAAAGTGCATGCCAAGGGACAAAAGAAAGTCTGATGGTGCATCCTCCTGGTCTTCCTGTTTCAACCTTCAGTATTCTCTTGAAGTCACTATGAGCAGCCTCATAGCTGACCAACTGATCACTCACAAGTTCTGATCATGGAATGGTCAGAGTTGGAAGGGACCTTAAAGATCATCCAGTTCCAGCC
>BJBW01001236.1:132026-161242 GCA_004320125.1 Scolopax mira | reverse complement strand
TGGTGTCTAATCTAAATCTCCCCTCTACCAATTTAAAACCATTACTCCTTGTCCTGTCACTACACTTCTTGTAGGCTCCCTTCAGATATTGGAAGGAATGATCCAGGTCATGTACTTCTTCCCAGCTTCAATACAGCTGGGTTTTGTTACCATGACCTGTTTTCCCACATTGGCAGTGGTGTGTATACCAGCAGTGTTCAGTTATTGGCTGCAGCAAAAAGAAAAAAACTCCTTCAATATTCAGTTTTAATACTGAAACGATGCAAATAAATGGCACTCTCACCTGACCACAGATAAATCAATTGCTGGTGGTTTCCTGGATGGAAGGGACAGGGGAAAGAGCAACGTGTTAATGGAAAACAAGTGTGAACCTCGCTGGGGCCGGGGTGCCTGGTGGAGATGCGCAGCTGGGAGTGCTGTGTGGCCCCTCCGTGGTGGCTGGTTGCCACAGACAGCAGCTGGCCGGCCCAGGGAGAGGGGGACGTGTGCTCAACGCTGCACTGGCATCAATGTAGGTCAGCAGATAGCACAGGCTGAATTTAAACCTCTCCGGAAAGTGACAGTCATTTCAACAGCATCTTGCAGCCCTCACTCCGAAACAGGCTTATTGATCCCTCAGGTCTTCAAGTGTTCCCGTACCCTTCACCATCCCCGTGCCTCTGCTCCCACCCCACTCCCTTGATTATTCTCTAAATGCTATGGAAGAAGCATCTGGTGACCTTTGGCGACAGCAGTTAGTGGGATGCTGTAACAGAAGGGAGGAATTTGGAGCCCGGGGGGGGTGTTTCAGACGTGCAAGGTGTGCTGCCAGACCCCAGTACACACACTACTGTTTTTTCTCACAGTTGTAGCAAGTGCCCCCAAAGCTGCCAGCCTTGAGGAGGCCTTTTTGTGAGCATCATCATTAATTGTCCCCGCACAGCACGTGTGTCAGCAGTGCCCTCACAGCTGTGTGCTCCAGCAGTTCTGGACACACCAGCAGATGCTGTTTGATGAGATACTGATGGGTGCTGTGGGTTTGCACCCTGGGCTTTTCAGCCCAGGACCTCAGGAACCTGCTCACATGTTCTAGCCACAGCCAGCACGGAGATGTGTTCCCTTTGGCTCCTGCTCTCCAACTTCAGGCACACAGACGAGCAGCCCTAACTACCTTGGGATGCTGGGGAGCAGGTGGGCTGGGTTGTCCCAGGATCTCCCCCTCGGCAGGGGAAGCACCTGTAGTTAGTGTGCCCCTAACAAGGAGGTAACAAGTGCCTCGCATTGAAGTGGGATGAGCCTGGGCTATGCAGAAGGATTTGCTTCTTGATGTCGTGGTGGAATGGAGAGAGCTCAAAACCATGAATTGCCAGCCAGAACCAGACCCTTAAGTACAGAGAGGAGGATTATTGAGAGCTCTGATTGCAGAAGCATCTGTGAAGATGTTTTAAGAGCTCCGTGCCCCCTCAACACAGCCCCTTTTGAGGAAATCTTTCTACAGCAACTTCTCTCTCTTCAGCAGTTGCACAGCAGCCTCTGGCTCCTTGCAGGGCAGGGCAAGGCAAGGGCAGGTTGATCTTCTCCTTCCATGCTTCTGCAGGAGAGGAAGCCAGTCCTGCTCTGCTGACTGGTGTCCAGCAGCAGGACTGTCTCTGATCCAGGAGCTGAGCTGGCTGGGCAAACCCATGGGCTGCTCCGCTGATGAGTGTGGAGTGAAGATGCTTCTTCCAGCTCAGTTCTCTCACATCAAAGACAGCCCCAGGGGTGTGGAACACACAGCACCATGGGCCAAGGGCTCGTTAATGATGCCTGCGTTTCTCAGCACAGAGCAGGGCAGCGGGTGCACAGAATAGACAGTCAGTATCCCCCTGAGAGGCTGAGGCACGACCCTCGCCACATGGAAAGCAGCCTGAGGCTGTCTGCTGACAGAAGATGGTGGCATTTGCTATTGTCACTTTCTGAATAAGTCCTGTGAGGTCAGTGCCCCAGTGCTACGACAGTGGCCGGATACTGCAGCTCCAGTCCCAGTCCCAGCACGGGGATGCTGCAGCAGTCACCTCTAACTCCTCTCTGAGCCACAGCGAGCTCCAGAAGGCAACGTGTCCAAGCCTCCTCCAGGGAGTTATTTACAAAAGATGGATGTGATCTGCTGGGATCATTAAGGGGAAATGAAGAAAGGGCAGTGATATCTGCACCCCCAGGAGAAAAATACATCTCTGGTAACCAAGTGCAAGCAAGGCCGTGTGAGCCTCCGCCGCCCGCTCGCGCTGGTTATACACAGCTCAGGAAGGTGATCACTTTTCCCTCCATATCCTCCAGAGTCACCGGAAAGCTGACTCCTTTAACCACCTCTGCCACAGGTAATATCACAGCTCCCTGCATTCTTCCATTTACCAAGCCCTTGAGCTTTCTTTGGGGTTGGTATCAGGCTTTCGCCGCTCAGCATAATCTCAGTTTTGCGTCTCTGCTCTTTGTGCTCAGGAGCTGGGTCTTTCTGGGGGGTTCTTGCTGTGCCACGGTGCTCCCATCGGGGCTTTCTCCTCACTGCCACCCCGCTGCCTCCCAGCCCATCCCGGGAGCGTTTCCAGCATCCCAGAGGTGAGTCAGGCTTGTGGTCTGCAGCAGCAGGTATTCCTCTGAGCTTCCAGGCAGCTGTCACAGCTGTGTGTTGCCACAGCCAGAGAAGTTAAGAGAAACAAAATAATTGAATTTTATTTGGCTGTGAAATCTTGCTCCTGGGGAGTCAGTGGGGCTGAAAACTCACACATCCCAGCCTGGGCTTTCTCCTGGCACCATGGTCCTTTTCCGGATGAGCATGGATTTAATGACCATTCTTCAAATTCTTAGGGAAAAACCTTGGGCTTCGCAAAGCTGGGTCCAATGCAGGTGGGCAGAGCCTGAAGTGGTGGGAATACACAGCTGTGGTACCAACACGGCGAGGAGAAACCAGAGCGGGGGGGTCCTGTGCAGTGATTGCACAGCCCCAACTTTACAAAGGGCCTCAGCCCAACCTGCCTGCGCCAATGCTGGAACCCAGGTGCAGGGGAGTCAGCCTCAGGCATTTAATGTCATGACAAGGAAGGGGGAAATATGGGAACAGGAGCTGAGTGCCTCAGTGTTTGCCTCTCCTACCTCTTCTGCCAATGCCTTTGCCCGTCATTTGCCATTAGGATGCCAAGCAGTCATTCTTAGACATCCCTCATCTATTGCCAGCGACAGCGAGTGCCTGTGGCTTGGGGATTGTTAACTGCCCTGTCCAGCTACACCGCAGTTTTATGGACATATATTTTTCATCTGTCCCTGTCGCTGCTGTAGAGGAGCTGCTCAGGTGAGCATGAATTAGCCCAGCTGTTCGCTGGTGGGGAGAGAGAGCAGAGACCAGCAGAATGCATCCCCTCACCTAGTGCTTTAACCATGGTAATTGGAGAAGTTTTAATCCTTCTTCTGCTGGGGGAAGCACGCCTGGCTACGAGAAATGATCCACCCCGACTTATCCCCGGCTGAGTCAGGCTGCAGCAGCTTCCTCCGCGGTCAGGAGAGTCACTCACCTTTAGCCAGGAACCGGGCAGCTGTTGAAATCCCTTCACATTGCACGCAAATTAGGCATTAAAAATACTCATTACAGCCAACACGACACGCCTTCATTATTCCAGAATAATTGTCTGAAAGGCTCAGCTCGCAGCACAAGCTTCACTTGGTGCAGAAATGTGATAAAAAGAAAACAGGAAGTGCAATCAATGCTTGTAATCCTTTTAAATAAAAAGGTACTTGCTAGTAGCTGCCAACATCTTTAAAAAGCTGTGATTTCCCTGGAGAGAGCCCTTATCAGCTATGACTGCATGTCATTCTGGCTGTCTGTCAATCCATCAGACTTCAGTGCCACTGACATTAAGAAGCCAGGCGTTAAGATTATCACATTTAGCCATAATGTAGCACAGATTGTGTTGACATTTGGAAAGTATTCCACCACAGGAGCCATTTGACTTCAATACCTTCTTCCCAAAAGAAAAAAAAAAAAAAAAACAAAAAAAACCACTTTGAATTGTTCCAGAGAGGGAGCCCTCTCTGCCTGCAGGGTGCTGGGTGGCCATGCCACCCTGCCGTGGTGGTGAGGAGAATGAGGGTGTGATGGCTGCGAGGAGGAGGGACACCAGCACATGGGACCTGGCTCCAAGGGGGGCTGTGAGCTTCCTCCAGAGCCCTGCCATGCAGCTCCACAAGGTCTCTCAGCCCCACATACATTGAGTCCAGGCAGGGACAGCTGCAGTGGCAGCTGATTCCCAAAAACACGCCTCTTCGGTGGCTTTGCTGCACCCAAGTCCTGGTTTGAGCCACACAGGATTAATTTCTCTTTCAATAGTTCTGCTTTTCAGTCAGGGTCTCTTCAAACACTTGGGAAAACTGCATTTTTTTGAAGACTCTGGTGCTGAATTTGTGAAAAATGTTTACTTTATTGCCAGCTCTGGTGTGCGGGTTTGAAAGTCTCGGTGGTCTTGAGCTCACCAGGTCCAGGAATGAGGAGGAGTGAGACCTGGGCACTTGACCCAATCTGCCAGCAGGATTATTTCATACCTCGAACATCATATGCAATAGAAATTAGAGAATTTGCTGAGAAGTTCTCTCTCTCCCTTGATGGCTGCCATCCTGAGAATTTCTTGCCCCAGTGACCAGAGCTGTGAGGTTTTCCATTCATCCCAAAGCCATAGTGCTCCAACTGCTGGGAGTGCACAGCTTCCTATGATAGAATGGGCTGAGGATAATCCTTATATATTTTATATTGGTGCCAGAATCAATACTGGTTCTTTAGTATTATTAATGTTAATAATTAAGTATTATTCTATTAAATATTTCAACCTTTAGGTTTCCTTTTTCCCTTCCAGGGTAGGGAGGACTCATTGGGTGATAGAATGATTGTCTAAACAACAATAAATTTTGGGGGCTTCTTCAAACCATAACAACCTGGTGAGAACCACATTTGTACGTTCGTTGGCTGAGGAGATGTCCTCCGTGAATGTCCTGGGCAGCCGTGGTGCAACACCAGGAGAGCATCACCATGGGGACAAGGGCTTCATCTCTCCTCCTGGCACACCTCCTCCCAGGAAGGCCTCTTCCCAAAACAGAGGGGGGAGATATTTCAGGCCTAGTGGCTGGGGCAGGGGGAAGGCTAGGGCATAGAAACAATGGTAAATGACCTGAAATGAACTGATTAATCTCTTTAAATAACTGTGAAACCATTTTCCAGAAAAAGTTAATCTACTCTAAATGGCTCTGGTGCTTTTCCTGGGCTCCAATCAATATGTGGTCTCTTGCTTTTCATGTGTGATTCACAGTAATTGCAAAAGAGCATTTTCTGAAGAAAATTACATTCTGCAAGCAGAAATGCAAAGAGACACTAGGACCAATTAGCATTAAATCCCAGAACAAGGCAAGCTGTCGGGCGCATGGGTGAACTGGAAATGCTGCAGCACCACAGCTCAGTGTCCTGGGTTCCTCTCCAGGAGGGCACTGGAGATGTTGGAGTGTGTTATGTCCAACTGGCTTGTTTGGGAACCTCTGCTACTTCTAGGTCTGGCTGCCAGGACCCCACCTGTGGACCCTCAGCTGCAGAGAGATGGTGGCTGCAGGACTCCAAGTTTAGGCAGAGACACTTCCCTTTCCTGCCACCATGGGAACAGACACATGTTCAGAGATGATGTAGCCCAGCTGCAGGTCAGACCCCCAGGTCTCTCCTATCCCCTTCATCTCCTTTAGGAGATGCTTAGGTTTGCAAAAGCTGCTGGGTTTGTCCCATCCTTGCCCAGCCTGCTGGCACTTGCCCACACAACTGGCTCCTGGTTTGCTGTGGAGGGCTGGCATGGGGAAAGCAGGGGGCAGGTGGGCAGCAGATGTAGAGAGCTTGGTGCTGGTCTCTTCTGACAGGCAGTTAGCGATAGAACCAGAGGGAATGGATTCAACTCTGCAACAGAGTAGGTCTGGACTAGACATTAGGAAAAAATTCTTCACAGAAAGAGTGGTCAGAGACTGGAATAGGGTGCCCAGGGAGGTGGTTGAGTCACCACCCTTGGATGAGTTTAAGAGTCATTTAGATGTGGTGTTAGGGGATATGGTGTAGGGAAGAACTTTGTAAAGTAGGGTAGATGGTTGGACTCGATGATCCCGAGGGTCTTTTCCAAGCTGGATGGTTCTATGATTTTATGTCCCCAGCAAGGCAGAGTTTCCCTGAAGCTGCCCAACATGGGGTGCAGAGGTTCTCCCCAGTCGCCAGCCATGGCTACCTGACAGGAGGAGAGGCACCCCCTTCCAAAGGAGTCCATTGCTTTTCTGTCATCTGCTGTAAAACCAGAGCATAATTTTCCAGGATGTCATTCTAATTCTAGCGGGAAAGCTTATTTCTTGTGATTTACCCATAAAAAAAAGCCTGGTGACTTATGGCTGTGTGTCTGAGGATTTGCCCATCAATCCATCACAGGGGCTGCGGGCAGGCTCTCCGCGGGGCAGGGGGAGCAGGATATAGGGACTAAGGTGAGCATGGCACTGTGATTGACACACTGCTTTTACCATCCATAAAGCTTCTGACATATTCCTTTTGGCTCGGTGCAGATCTGCGCTGCTGAGCTCCAGCACAAATGTCATTAAAACATGTTCCACCCATGGTACCTATAAATAATTGAGGCAGCAGGTCTGCACTAAGCTCTGCGCTGCAGCTTTCTGCTCCTCTGGTGAAGGGGCCCAGGAAGACAACCTTTCCATCTCTCAGCTACCATCTCTGAAACGAAGGAGTGCCTGGAACTTCATCCCCACCCTCACTTCTCTGTTGGATCCCCCAGGCCATGCAGGATGCTCCCAGGGCTTGGTGAGGTCTGGTGTGTTTCCTGCAGTGAGGTGAGGGCAAACCAGCAGAGAAATCCATGGCAGAGAAAGTTTGTAGCTGCTGTGGCCTTGGCAATGCCTGATATGAAGCAAACCAGTCCATGAGCACAGCTTTCCTTCCCTGGACAAGGCTGGTGGGAGCATCCTACCTTCACGTCAGACCCACCAGGCTGCTGGCACTGTGGGTCAATGTCACTTGCCCTGCTCATGGGACAGACCTACCCCAGCCCTTCTGCATGTCCTGGCCCAAAGGGCAAGTGCCATCCTTGATGGGGGCTCCTGTGGACCAGCAGGCACGGAGCATGGGCTGGCAGAGGAGCTCGCTGGCAAGGCAGCAGCGTGGGACAGCAGCGTGGGAGACAGCAGCAGGCTGCTCAGCCCCTGTGAGCAGAGCCCTGTCTCTGGTGAGAGGGGCAAGTTCACACCTTCAGCATCAGCACCCCCCCCATCACGTGGGTGCTGGCTCCATCCGTGCCCACGGGCAAGTCGCTTCTTTTCTCCCTGCTCGTGACAGCCACCAGCTCCCCCGTGTCAGTGGGAGTCATTAGCAAGCCTGGCGCTGGGAACACACAGCATCAACACCGAGTGCTGGTGTCACTGCTTCCTGCTGCTGGAAGCAGTCATCCCCGCATGATGCCATCTCCCCATCACCACCCCCTGCCAGCCTGGTGCCCTCCCACCCCTTAGTTCTGCAGCCAGGCTTCTTCCAGCCCTCTCACGGCTCCCTGGGATCCAGGTGGGCACACACTTGGGAGAGAGCAATATCACGGCCACACGTAGGGACATGCAGGGGGGCACGTAGGGTGATGGAGGAGCACCCTCCTGCCCCAGCACCAGGTCTCTGCCACCCCACATCCCAGGGCCAGGCTGGCAGCACGAGGCAGCAGAGCTGAGCGTGGGTGGCCACCTTGTCCCCTGCACACAAGCCCACAGCAGCCGTGGGCACGTGCGGAGGCAGGTGCTGGTGTCTGCGTGTGGAGGATGCAGCCATGCAGAAGAGTGTGTGTGTGTGTGTGTGTGTGTGTGTGTGCCGAGGCACAGACGCTGTGCCGTGCAGCGTGCGTATGCCCTGACAGATCATGAAGGTATATTAAATAGCAGCTGTCGGGCTCTTTCTGAGCACAGCGGTAACACAGTTGGGACCATTGTGATGTCTTCCTAATTTAAACTCCTGTTGTCTTTCAGCCACGTGCTAATGAGGGCTAATGGGGAGAGATCAGCTCGCTGTTTGCCAGCGTGGCTGTGTGCTGTGCCATGGCCCTGTCACTCCTGCAACCTGGCTGTCCTGGCTGTCCAGGTTTCTATCCCTGCTTTGCTGCTCCAGTGGGGATGGGGGGCTTGGGGTCTGCTCCCCAGGGAGCGAGCTCCGTCTCGGCGTGTCAAAACCTGCTCTGCTGAGCTGTCTTCTCTGATCACGGAGCAGCAGGACTCATTCGGGGAGTTAAGCCTCCTTGTGCTGTTCATGGGCAGCCCCCACCATCTCCAGGGTCTCTCACAGCATCAACAGCCCCCAGAGCCCTGAGGAGACCCTGTGGCTGGGACACCTGGGGTGGTGGCATGGCCCGTCCTAACCCTGGAGCTCCAGGACAGCTGCACCCTTGGGACCTTCTTTGTGGAGAAGGGGTGGCCAAATGCTCATGCAGCCCCTGTCAGCCCCTCGTACTGCCCCACTGTGCCTCAGGGTCTGCACAGGGTGCAGCAGACCCCAGTAACCAGAGGAGTGATAGCCCTGGCTGGTTTGGCTACAGCTCTTTGTCACCTGTGTGCCCCTCCTGGCTTGTATGGCTCTGGTGCTCGGAGATGGAGCAGCTCTGCCTGGGAAATCCCTGCTTCGCAGAGCTGCTGTAGGCTTCACAGGAAGGATGGAGCTCTGGGACCAGCCTCAAAGGTCCATTGTCCCTCTCTCCCTGCCTGTCCCAAACTCCAGGGCTGCCTGCTCTCCCCTCTCCACAGCCAGAGGTGCCAGGTACCCAACAAGACCTTCTCCCAGGGGTTGCAGCAGGGACCTGGCAGCACCATTGGGTACAGCTGGTGGTCAGGCAGCCCAAAGGGGGCTAGCAGTAGCCAGCAGGAGCAGGGTGCCGGAAACTCAGTGCTGCCAGCATCCCTGGAGCTGCTTCTTCTCCCAGCCCAGTCTCCCCAGCCCTGTGTAGCACTAATCCACATATTTATCAGGATTAATGAAGCATGCAACAAATGTATAGGCGAGCCAAAGCAAGCAGCAGAAAGACAGAGAGAATGGATGACAGCAGGGAGATAAGGCAGTGTATTGTGCAGACCCAGGAGTGGTACGAAGCCACTTGTGCACTCGCTGGCCCGGGTTGCACACGAGCAATACACACTCACTGTGTCCACCCTCCCAAATACCTACATGCAGAAATCCTCCTGTTCACTCACCATCATGTCTCTGTGCACACAGGTGTAAAGAAAAAGAGAGATAGTCTTTCCAGAGATCAGCCATCAATGTTTAAAAAAAAAGTCGATACTAAACCAGCCATTTATGCCATATTTGCATACTTGCTTAATAAAAAATTATGGTTGTTCAAAGCCCAATCATTAATTACCCAGCATATTTTCTTTTAACTCCCTCCCTTTTTTTTTTTATTACAGACTAAGCTGTTTTCCTGCTTATTCAGCAAAAGCTCCTCACTATTCCACCAGGACGAGACGTGCAATAAATATGTACTTATTAAGCGTGCGTTACAACTACACAAGCTGAGAGAAGTAATAACAGGCCCAACATAAAGCTGAAGTATTTATGCATGTACCTAGGGCCACTTTAGCTATTTATTTTCACAAAGAAATTAAATTAGATAGTTTGATAGCTCTCAGTGTGATTATGGTGGGAATTTACACGGGGCCCAGCCTGTCAGGTTGAGACGTGTGTGAAGGAAGAAGCCAGTGCTGAGGACGGGCTGTGGATGTCCTGCCGAGCCCCATATGCTTCCTGAGGGGACAGCGGGCAGTGAGGATGTGGCCCCACACACGGTCATGGCAGGACGGTGACACTTTGTGGGAAACTCTTTGGGACATGGGAGAAGAGCAAGTTTTCCCAGGAAAAAAAAAATCATTTTAAAAGCATTTTCGCTTGAAAGAACTGAAAGAACTGCAACGTCTTGGAGAGTTTGGAACTCTCATCTCTTGAAAACGTTCTTAGACCCAAGAGATGACACCTGCCCCGCTCGAGGATGTGCGGGAGGGGCCACCGGAGCCGCCCCCCCCCCCCCCCCCCCCCCCCCCCCCCCCCCCCGGGGCCCCCCCCCCCCCCCCCCCGCCCGCTGCGGCACGCCCTCCAGCCATCACCGCCCTGCGGGAGGCCCAGCAATTAGTGAGCTACCTGATTAGCGCTGATTGCTCACCCCTCCGCCCCGCAGCGGCGGGAGGCCCCCTTTTTCTCCCCCCCAACTCCTCCGTTCCCCGAGGCTGGCGCTGCTTGCGGTGCTGCCCGCTCCGCCCCACCGCGACCCCGCACCAGCCCCGCGGGGGGACACACCGAGCCCCGGGGATCACCTGCAGCCCCCGTCCCTGCTCTCCAGGTACCCGCTTCCCCTTGCGCCGTGCCTGATGCCCCTCCCTGTGCCCGTCCTGCAGGTCCCTGGTGGCTCTGAGTTATTAAAGATGGGATTTTAAAATAGCAACGGAGGATGAGCAAGTTTTGCGGTGTCAGCGCGGGGGAGTGACAGGGAGCTGCTGGGAACCAGCCCAGCCCCTCCAGTGACGGTGTCCTTTAATTACAATTGATAACCTGGCATCTCCCTCCCTCAGCGCTCGCTGGCTCCTCATCTCGCAGCGGGAGAGTGGCCACCCCAGGCCCTGTCTTGCCGGTCCCCCGGCACCCCGGGCTCAGGCACGGTCCGCTCTGCTCCTCCCTTTGCACAGATTTTAACTAATCGAAGTGAAACGTTGGCAAGATGCCTTCCGAGGAGGCAGAGGCATCTCTTGGAGGAGAGCCCTCTGCCTGCCCATCTGGGCATCCCATGGTGTGGCGACGCCTGGTCACCTTGTGCCCTTTGGCAACTGCTTCCAGCGGGGGGCTCCTAAGGAGCCCAGTAGCTTCCAGGCACCGGAGGTGGTGTTTGCTGGCAGAAGGAGTGAAAAGAAAACTGCCTCTGCCCCGGGGGCACGGCTGGGGTGGGAGCAAGTGGGCTGAGCGATGGGGCTGACCAGGGGCTGTGCTGGCTTGCCAAGAGGAGTATAAGAACCACCGCTCTGGGGTGAAACAGGAGGGAGCACAGCTCAGCAATTACAGCACAATTAGCTCAAACAGCAGGTTGATTGTAAATTGCAGCTCCGTGCCAACTATGAGCACGGGGCGGGGGGGGGAGCGGGGGGGGGGTGAAAGGCAGGCGGGAGCTCTCCCGCAGCCCCGCTCTCTCTGCCCGCAGCCCCAGCCAAGCTGGAGGTGTAGGGCCATGACCCCCAGCATCCCCCGTGGGGGGTCTCCTGGCACCCGCCCCCCACTCCCCCACCCCACCAGGAGCTGTGGACACAGGAGATGTGGTGGGGAGCGCCGTGGGCTTGCTGCGAGAAGGTTGCCAGGTTGCCTGCTCCCCAGACACCCGGTGCAGCCGCAGTGGTGGGTGTTGTTGGCCCTTCCCGGGGAACGGGAGCCACGCTGCCCACCTGGGAGCATCCTGGATCCCCGGCAGAGCTCTCCTGGGAAGCCTCACTTCGTACCGGGGCTCTGCTGCCAGGACTGCTGCTGGCTCAGGGCCCAGGATGAGCGGTGCCACCGACAGCCTCTGTCACAGAGCCCCAAACCAGGTTTCCAGGGAGCAGCCTTGCCGAGAAGCTGGTAATTCCAACACTCCTGTACCCAGTGGGGTGGTGGTGAGCAACTTGCAGGGAGGAGACCCCTTTTCCCTGGTCCTGGTGGTGGCAGGGAGGGACAGGGCCATGCCGGGGGAAGCCCCTGTCCCCAGGGATGGCACCCCTCTGAGGGGTGGTGGGGATGCTGCTCCCAGCTGGCTCTGGGGACAGCCGTGCCCTCAGCTGGGTGTCCCACAGGCTTTGTCCTACAGATTGTGCTGGTGGTGGGACTAGCGCACGTGGAGCCACGTGCTCGGCAGGAGCCAGCAGAATGTCACTGAACCTGTGCTGGGAAGGGGCAGGAGGGGCCCCTGTACCCTGTCTGTCCCTTCTGCATGGGACACAGAGGGGCCTGGGGCTGGCAGGGGCAGCGCCTGTCAGCCTGCTGAGGCTGATGCCTTTCATTTCCGAGTTACTGGCTCGTGTCAGGGCAGAGCTGGAAATGTCAGGGACTGCTGCAGGGTGACCGTGCAGAGTGGCAGATGGTCAATGATGGATTTGTCACTTCAGATTCAGGCGGTTTTTAAATATTCAGCAGAATCGGAGGTGACAGCTCATGGCAGCAGGCAGAATTTCTGTACGTCTCAGTAAGACCTCCCGCCCCCCTGGGAGGGGGAGCCCAGCAGGACAAACCCTGGCACCTCCAGGCAGTGGCTGGGGATGCTGCAGCCTGGGACTTCACCCTGCTTGGCCAGGGCTCTCAGTGCTCCCCATTGCTGGTGACCTGGTGGCTGTGCCTGGTCTGCCCCCGCCTGCTCCCTGTGAGCCCCAGTGCTGGAGCATCCATTTAGCATCCGTGCTGTCCCTGGCTACCGTGATTTGTGAACGCTGGCCAGGCCTGGGGGTGTTCCATGGGCACTGGGGGTCTGGCCAGCTCCGCACAGGGGGTTGGCACAACCCAGCCCTTTGGTGGTGGCCACACAGCCATGTCCCCAGGAGAGGTCCAGTGAGCAGAGGGGGGCCTGGGGAGGCCAGTGGTGCCAGGGGCATGGGCAGAGCCAGCCATGGGCTTGGTCAACAGGGAAGAGAAGTGCAGTAGAGCAGCCCCTGTGGGAGAGATGAGCCTCCAGACAAGGAACCCGGCGGCCTGTCAGGGCATGCACAGATGCTCTGTGAATTCACAGTGGCAGCAGCATTAAGGCAGGAGCCGGGGATGCCGTGGTGCTGTGGAGCAGTCAGCAGGGCTGCTTGAGGCCAGCAAGGAGCAGGCTGTCAAGAGAGATTCTCCTTCCAGAGCTGCCGGCTGCAGCAGCCCCGATCACAGTGATGGTTATGGAGGAGCAGTCACCAGCCAGTTCTCCCATGAGCTGAGAGCCCAGCGGCACACACTGTCCTGCAAATACTGCTTTCTGCCCGGCCGGGGTCCTTGCCGGGGGTGTGGAAGGACATAGTCCTACAGAAGGACACACAAACCAGCATGGGAAACATCTCCTGTTGTAAGAAAAGAGCCAGGACACATGGGTTGATGTGAGGGACACGGGGCTTCCCTTCCCTGGGGACCCATGTGGCTCTGGCTGAACTGGAGATGCCGGCAGGGGAGGGAGGCAGCGAGGTCAATGCACTAATGAACACACTGGCCTTTGAGGGCAGGCGATGTATTATTCACTGGGCATCCCCTGTGCCCGCTGCTGAGCTCTTGCCCGTGCCAGCTTGATTGGCCCGGCTGTCCCCGTGCCACAGCTCATCAGGTGGAGACCCTGACCGCAGGGCATGGCCGACCATGTACATTTTCATCAAACTTGGCAAAGGGCGTGAGTCCTCCTCCTCTTCCTCCTCCTCTTCCTCCTCCTCTTCCTCCAGTGTTCACGTGTGCCACGTGTGTTGGTGGTGCCCGGGGGAGATGAGCGGGGACGGATGGCACGCTCTGCCTGTCCATCCTCTGCTGCAGGTCCATCCATGGGGTGGGGGAGCTCTTGCAGCCCCAATGGGGGGACACCACCAGTGCAGCGGCCAAGAGGTGACCCCAACCAGGCAAGGCTGCACCTGCTGGCAGATGTGGGGCACAGGAGGATCTGCACCTCAGCAGGCTTTTCCCTGGGTGGAGGAGAGCCAGGACCCAGGGAAGCACCTCAGATGGGGACACAACTCTGCTGACAGGGCCAGAACGGCAGCCCCTTCCTACCCCTGCCTCTTCCCTACCAGGACCACAATAGACAGCCAAGGATTAATGCCAAAGTAACTGGTACCAGTGGCACCAGCCCTTCCCACCAGCTCTAACCTCAAAAGCAGCAGCCAGTGACCGCCCAGGAGCCAGTGTGTTCACACACACCCCAAAATGCACCCCGCTGTCTGTAGCTTTGCAGAGCTGACTCCTCTTCGTTACTGTTCTCTCTTGTCAATAGCTTGTGCCTGTCTTTTGTCTGTTGGTGGTGCCTGGGGGGCACTGTGCCTGTCTGTGTGATCGCAGCAGCTTCCAGCAGGGCCAGTCCACTGCAGCCCAGCCCAGAGCCAAACTCTTCTTCCTCCATTAGGTGCTTCTCTGATCAGAAAGCAGAAGGCGACTTGCAAGCCAACCTGTCCTGGAAGAGCTGAGCTTGGCTCTGGCTCCAGCCCATGCTTAGAGCAATTTAATATCAGCAGCAGGAGGGGATGGGAATTAATTTTGGTTGCTGCCACCCCTTCAGACCATACCTGCGGGTGCATGCCTGGTGTCACGAACATCCATGTGCTGGCTCTCTCCTTCCCCTGCTCTCTCAGCTGCTTGAATTTCCACACCCTGCCTTCATCACTCCTTGAATTAACTGTTTCTCAGCCATGAAACAGTGGAAGGAGTGCAGTTTGCTCTGCCCAGCAGAATCTTCCTGTCTGGTGATGGAAAGACCATGAATCTGTCAAGGAAAACATAGGCTATAAATCAAGGGCAGAGGCATCAGGCAGCCCTTGGCTCTGAAAAGGTTTTGCAGGACTTCCTAGCAAAGTTCAGGTGCTTGGGGTAACCATCTGCTCCAGAGCACTCACAGTCCCAAGGGATACAGGAGGAAATTGCTGTGGGACTGTCGCTAGGGTGCAAAGTCAGGGATTTATCACAGATCCAGAACAGCTGGCCAGCAGTGTGCCCTGCCCGCAGACCCCTGCCCGCACAGGGGACAGTGTCAGCATCCCTCAGGAGAGGATCAAGCAGGGAGGGCTGCCCCAGGAGAGTGCTTTGGGCAGGCTGAGCTCACAACAGCAGCAGCTCCGTGCTGTGTCCCCCTCCCCAGGTGGCAATGCAGGAGATATCCCAGCCTGGGGCCATAGGGCAGGTGCTGCCCGAGGCAGTGGGTCTGAGCACTTGCTCTGCAGAGGGACAAGTGGTTCCACCTGGGTCTGAAGAGGTTAAATCTTTCTAATCGCTCAGTAAGACCTTCTCTAAGAATTTATCTACTTTCTGCCTTCCAAGAACATATGGATAAAATCCCCCTGAGCGGGACTTACATTTATAGCATCTATTACTGAGATCAAGGTTAATCCAGAGTAATCTAATGGGGTGAAAAGGACTTTATATAAATCTGTTTTAATCTACAGGACATGATAGCCTGACAAGGCCATCAGAAAACTCGTGCACCACAGGCTGGGGCAGAGAGAGGTGCCAGGGTTGCTTGAGGGATGTGTGAGGGTGAGTTGGCTCATCGAGCACCTGCATCTCCGTAGCACAGCGGGGCAGTGTCTGGGACGTGGCTTGTGGGACTGAGGCTGTGCTGGCTGTCCTGGTGTGCTGCTGCTGCTGCTGGTGGCTCTGGAGAGATTTAATGGCTCTGTCCCTGTTGGGATACAGTGCCATGGGACAGCGAGGCTGTAAATGCTCTTTCCTCTAAGTTATGAGCCGTCCCTGGTAGGTGTAATTTATCTGTGCTTAGAGAGAGGGGATGTTCAGCAAGGAGAGGAAGAAGGTGAACTTCACACTGCTCCCAGTGCTGTGGCTGCAACCTGCATTCATGCCTCTTCTCGAGGACCGGTGCTGCACCGATACCTACAGCCCCATGCACAGGGTGCTGCCATGCAGGCAGAGGGGAAGGACTTCCCCCACCAGGATGGCACCCTGTGGTCCTTGCTACACCCCTTGCATGTGAGTCCCACAGCACCGTGCCTGGCTCCTGGTGACACGCTGAGCCCTGGCAGAGCCCAGCACCAGCGGGCAGCCCCACATGGCACCGCTTGTGCCAGCCAGCGAGGCGCAGGAGCGAGTCCTGTGGGCACGGGAGGCCAAATAAGACAGTTCTCCAGAGCTTGGCATGTCGTTCTACATCTGCTCAGATGGAGACTGAGTTATACAGGTCCCTGAGTCCCAGACCCGCCAGAAGACAGTATCTCAGATAAACGATGCAAAAATGATTTAATGGAGGGAACTAATCAAGGAATCCAAGAGAGACTGCTCACCAAGGGCTGATGCAAGATTCAATTAAACCACAGCCTTTGTGGGCTCACCATTTTAATTTTCCACAAATTAGCTTAAAAAAGGTATGGAAATGAAGATATTAGATTTTTTTTTTAAGTCAAAAGGAAAAATCCTTTGAGGATTATATTAGCTATTTCGCTTTAACAAACATCATTTCTATACTCATTTTCTTGTTTTAATCTCAGCTGTTTCCATTTCAGCTCCAGTGTCAGTGTTTCCAGAACAAAGATGGGGAAGGCAGTTAACTCTTCCAGGAGCCAGCCCTGCAGCTCGGCTGCCACAGCTCCTCGTGCTTTGGTGCCAGCTGGCGATGCTGCAGCGAGGGGGAACTCTATGGCACAGGTAACTCTGCCCATCCCCTCCTGGGGCGGCTGGATGCTGATGTGGGAGCTGCTGCATCCCTGCCTGCACCCAGCAGATGGGCAGAGGCTGGGGATGAGCAACCCCCGTGCCGGGGGAAAGATGGGGCTGCGGATCCGCTGGGGGCTGTTGGCAGCTCTGGGCTCCAGCAGTCCCACATCTCCTGTAACTTTGCCTGCTCTTGCCCTCAGGCAGCTGGAGATAAACACGGAGCAACAGTGTTGTGTGTCGGCTGCGATTTGTCTTCTGCGAGAGCGTGCCTCGCGCTGAGGATCTCCCCCGAATAATAACGGCTGCCGTCACCGCCCGCGCCTCCGCTGGGATCCACTGCCTGGCGTGGCCGTCCTCTCCCTGCTCCGTGTGGCACATCCCTTTCCACCAGCTCCTGCTCTGCCGGGTGGCTGCAGCCCCGAGCTCGGCCGGAGGTTGCTCTCTGGCAGGATCGGTGCTTGGGAAGCAGCAGGGGCTGGTGGCCGCTTCTCCGGGCTTTGCCTGGATGGACAGCCTGCTTCCCACCCCAAGGAACTGTGTTCCCATCCCTGGGCTCGCTGCTTGTCACTGAGAAACGAGTCACTTGGGCAGCATCACTTGGGCAGGACCATGGTGGGGCTGGCAGGGCTGGCATGGCTGGACCATTGGTGCTCAGGACCATCACCCGCAGGCTCCCTGCTCCCTCCCCATCCTCTCCTGGGGTGGGCTCAATTACTGCTCCCCCTCTCCTCCCACCACTCCCTGCACCTTTGGCACTGCCCATCCAGGTCCTACACCACTGTCCCACCCTGCTTGCATCCTTCCATCCTACACTGTCTCCTCCTGGTCCACTTCACATTGTCCAGATTCTGGGTGACCTTCAGTTTGCGGCTCCTGGAAGCTCCTCCCTGCCCCCTCTCTCCGCTCCTCGAGCTGGAAGGAGCTTCATTTGTCACTGTCTCTTTTAAAAGGTCCAATCTCTTCTGCGGGGTCACCTGGCTGCTCTGCCAGCAGCTCCTTGTGCTGGCACGGTTCTGCTGCAACCACCACAGCTGCCAGCCCTGGGACACGTCATCCCTGTCCCCTTGTCCTTGGGGTCCTGCTGCTGTCCCCTTCTCCCTCGTGGGAAGAGGAACAGTCAGAGCCCATGGTTGGGGTCCAGGCAGCAGGGCCATCCCTGTTGGGGTGTGAGCCACTCTGCGAGCCACACTGCTGGCCAGGGGCTTCCACCAGAGGAGCTGCAGAACCAGGGGATGGGAGTCCTCTCCTGAGCCACCCTCCAGGAGATGCAGCAGGAGCAACAGGTTGTGAATTCCCGGCTTTGCCCCACGGTGCGGATCTGGTGGCAGAGGCTGTGGCAAGGGACTCTGCCACTCCACTGGCCCCTCCCGGCCCCGTGCACACTGAATGGAGCTCAATGCGGAATTAATTTGTCATATTGACACTGATCGTTTATTACGGAGCAGAGTGGAGCCCATTCATTTGAACAGAAAACATTTCATCTTATCTCCTGCCTTTTCATGCCTCAGCTCTCACTCTTTAACCTTGGACAACGAGACATTCATAATTTCCTCACTGGCTCTATGGCTCCTTTAGATAAGAAACTTATTTTTTAATCTTTCTTTCTATTGAATTTTAAACATGTTCCATTACAAAACCTGATGCACATAACAACATGTTTCGCCCAGCATTAATGTAGCCACATTATGCTGCAGCCTCCGCTCCGAGCCAGGCTCCTGGCCCCATTGTGTCCCCGGGGTCCGAGAGGCAGGGACCAGTGCTGCTTTCCCAAATAGCCGTGGGGGCTGCCCACAGCATCCTGGTCAAGGACTGGGTCTGGGGGACATCATGTGCATGGGGGTGCCACCAGCAGCCGCGGGGAGGGTGCATGGGGCTGGCTCTGCACAAGAGCACAAGATGAAGCCGCTGTCACCAGCTGTTCCCAGCGGTTCCCATTTGCTCTAAAACGGTCTGAGTTTGGAAGGGTATTTGTTATTCAGGGTCAGTCACTGGAGAGCTGCTGCATGGCCGGCAGCCTTTGCAGCCCCATACACAAGCCCTGCTGCAGCCTCTGGCTTGGCCTTGGGCCATATGTGGCCACGGGGAGGGAACCGATGGCATCTCCAGTCCCCGCAGCCACTGCTCCGACAGTAAATAGCCCCGTCAGGGCCCCTGCAAGAAGGGGCCACGGAAAGCTGTGCGCAGGAGAACCGCATAGATATAAGGCTTTTCACCTCCAAGGCTCTGCTGAAAAATTAGGGATGGGAGGTGGGAGGGAGCAAATTGAGATAAATGAGCGTGCCGCGTGGCATCCTGCCCACAGGATGCTGAAATAAAAAAATCAGTAAATAAAAAATCACCGGCCTTTATCTGGTCAGAGCCTGAATGGGCTGCGCGATAACTATAACGGATGAGCCTGCCGTAAGGGCCTCAGAGAGGGACCTGCCGTCCCTCACCGCCGCGCCGGGAGGCACCTGCCGGTGCTGGTTTGCCGGGAAAAGGGCTGCTGTACGTGTGAAGGACCGGGGCAGCCGGCTCCACCATGGCACACCGGGTCCTCTCCCTCCAAGCACGCCGGTCCCGGGCGGCTCCGGGAAGGGCTTGGCTCCTTCCTCGGCGTGAAATGTACTTTTCCAAGTCGTCCTTCACAGCGAGGGAAAAGGCAGATCAGATGCCGAATTAGCCTGCGAGAGCCGCGTTCCCGTCTCTCTTATCTAACTCCCTGTAACAAGCTCTTTGCATTTATTCTACCAAATGTGCTGCAGAATTGCGTTACAGCTCATGGCTGCGAGCCATCTGTGGAGAGAAATCCAGTTATACCTTGTATAATAAGTTCCTGACAATCTTACAGAGGACTCCGGGTCATAAAAGTCTCCCAGTTTTATCGCCAGTAACAGACACGGAGAGAAATTAAGTTGTCTTATCAAATTTAGATAATATATATCCCTCTGGAGTGGAAGGTTCCTGATGGATCTTTTACAGTATTAGAACATTTAGAGGGGTGAGTAGAAATGCACAGGGAAGGGTGGGAGAGCACCGGGGAGCAGAAAGCCCTGGTAGCCCCCGGGCAGAGACGGGCCTTGGGGAGCCCTTGGAATGCAAGATGAGGTGATGGCTGCTGGCAGGCTGGAGCTGCACAGAGACACGGGCTCTCTCCTGTCTTGCTTACCTCCAGCACTTGTGTGCCATCTATTTATGAATGCAATAACCTCCAGCAGTCCTGATATGCAAACTCCTTCCCCGCTGCCTCCTGTGCTAGTCCTCGCGGGAAGAAGAAGCCACAGGACGTTTGCCGAGTTTCTAAGTCCTGGGGTTTGCTGGAAATCAGCAGCCAAGCCCCGCAGGGAGGCTGGACAGGGGATATCTTTACCTCGTATCCTCCATCCCGGGGGAGCATCTGCTTCAGGCCAGTGCACTGAGGCCCCAGCTGCAGGGAAGCTGCAGGGGCCAGCACAGGGGAGGGGGATCCCTGATGCTGGGAAGGGTCCTGCTCCCACAGACTTCGCAGGGCTGTTGGCACACAGTGATGTCCCAGCTGGGCTCTCCTGCTGCTGCTGGCAGGGAAAGGAGCTCTGCTCCACTCAGGCAGCGATTTTAGGATTCCTGAAGAAGGGTCTCCTGCTGATTCCATCACCAGGGCTTGGCCTGGTCCTTGCCCTGCTGGTTCGAGTGTGAAGGTTCCCATGGCCGGGCTGGAGACGCTGGCCACCTCACCTGGCCCACAGCCCCACAGCCCAGCATTCCCTCCCAGGGGCCGTGGCTGCCTGCAGAGACGGTGCTGATGGCTTGGGAGGGCTGGGATCCTCCGCACACCTGCTCTCTGTTCAATATTTAGTTTTCTGTGAAAGCAGAGTGCAGTAGTCATGGTAATGAAGCAGGCAGGCCCAGCAATGCTGGCGTGCCATTTATTAAGAGCTGTGCAGTCTTAGGCACTGGGGAGGCAGACACATGCCTCCCCTGAGATCCCTGTGCTAATAAAAAAATGAATCCTCACTTACTGATCTCTGTATTTTTAAAGGCCGTTTACTCCGTCTTTTCCTTTTTCTATTCACTTTTTAAAAATCTATCTTGCCCTTCAGTGCAGAATTATCTGTTTAGTGCCATCATTACTTTAATCACAATTAACTTTCCCACTCCATTAGTAAGACTCTAAATGGTGTTAGATCATGGGAATGGGCCTTCACAGCCATCCCGGTGTTTTGCCAGCTCCGATGCCCAGGGTCTGTTCTCCTGCCAGAGGTGGTGGCCAGTGGTCCCCATGCCACACTGTGCCCTCCTCCCCAGCCCCTCTGGTCTCCAAGAGGTGCCGAGCCTCTTGGGCAAGTACTGGCAGGCTGTTCGTCTGGGTTGGAGTTGTTCCCGCTCATCACTGCAAGAGCAGAGAGGCTGGGAATTAGGATTTAACCAGAAGAGTGGGTCAAGAGCCTGCCTTGCCTCCCCACATCTTTTCTTCAGAGCATTTGGTGAACAATGCATGCAGAAGGCTTTTTATTTTTGTGTAGAAACGTGTGTCTAATGAATTAGCCACAGATTGGAGCCTAACATGGGTAATTTACACTGAACATTCGCTCGCTCAGAATCATCCATCAATTTCTTACCACATTAAAAACGACGTCCCGCTCTGGGAGTGCCTGGTCTGTGCTGCCCCCCCAACAATCCCTCCCAGCACATCCCGTGGTGCCACCTCGGGGGTTCCCCTCTGCCACAGCCCACGGTCAGTCTCATCTGGCCCCTGTGCAGCTCCATGGGTGACAGATCCTATGACATGCCATGCCATGCCTGGGACCTGTTGGCACAAGATGGGCAAATGGGAGGATGGGCACAGACTCCCCATTCTGCAGCCTCTGGCCATGAGGTGCTGGTGGGGTGGAGGGGGAAGAGAGATTTGCCATGTCCCACCGACTGCTCCAGTAAGCTGTGAGCAAGCCTGGGTAGTGCAGCAGGGTCCTGGATGGCTGGCATGGCCCTCAGTACCCCCTGCCCAGGCTGCCACAGAGGGCTGGCCATGGCAAGCAAAGCCCTGAGGGTGTGCACCGATTGCTGGGGCTGGTGGGGAGCCTTGCTGTGTGCTGAGCCTCCCCCAGAGAGCTGTGTTCCCTTGGTGCACGGTGCAGCATGAGCCTGATTTGCTTGCCCAGGGACCAGTGCCAGACCCAGGGGAGGATGCCAACACCAGAAGCCATTGGAGCATGGAGCATGGAGGCACCTGCAATGGGGCAGGCGATGGCTGGGGAGAGCACACCGGTGCAGTGGGGCTGGTGCATGGCCATGCCTGGGGTGCAGTGGGGCAGCACCCCACTCCCCTCAGCAGCACCAGGCTCCCTCTGCCCCCCTGGCATGCCCTCTTTTGCAGGGATACCCCCTGGGGAAGGGATTACACAGGGGAAATGTTGGTGCTGATGTAATTGCTGAGATAACTGCTGATGGTGGAGTTTGCAGACAAAAAATAGAGTGGCCGGGGTCAGTCATAATTGGTAAATATTTGTCTATCTAATCAAAAGGCCTTTTAATTAACAATTTTGTTCTTGCAACTGGTTTAATTTTTTTTTAAGAACTTCTGCAGGAAGTCAATTAGACCCAACAGATGGTGAAGAACATCCCGGCATCAGCACATCCTTGCCATCTGCCACTGATGGAGAGCGGGGTGGTCCTGCCAGACCCACACACCCCATGGCAGCCCCCTCCCTGGGACAGGGCAGCCCCAGACCCTCACCTCTGTCACAGGGCAGCTCTCGAGAGACTTGTTCCCAAGTGAGTAGCAGGCAGAACAGGCAGCTCTGTGCTTGCCGTGCCTCGGGGCTGGCTCCCCAGCAGCACCAGCAGCTGGCACAGTGTGGGGCTGGCATTGCTCTCTGTGCCAACTGGCACTGTCCTCTCAGATGGAGACCATGTCCTGGTGTCCCTGCCTTCTCCTCCCCACGGGGCTGCCCAGCATGTGGTCCCCAGGCAGTTAGTTCCTGTGAGGCTGGAGCAGAGCTGCCTGGTCCTCAGGAGAGAAACGCCTGCAGGGACATGGGGCGCTGCCAGGCAGGGACACAGGGCACATACTCTGCAGGCACAAACTCTGCAAGGATGCAGGACACTGCTGCACAAAGATGCAAGGTACTGCTGTGCAGGGACACGGGACACATGCTGTGCAAGGACACAGGGCACACACTGTCCCACATGCCCCCTGCCCTCACACTGCCCTTCCCTCCCTCTCTGCAGGCAGGGCTGCGTCTCCGTCTCCGCAGGTGAGCTGGCAGCGCCCGCACCTGCTGCTCTCCACAATCAGGAGATTGCTTTGCACAAGAGGCATCTGACGCGTCTCTTCCTCAATCAGCTGCTCTTCACGCCCAGCTCCGTGCCACTCACCGCTGATTGCCCTTTGTCTCCTGCAAGGCCACGCTCTGCGGCGGTGCAGGCAGCGGGGACGTGGCGCTCCGGTGCCAGGCACAGCACCTCCCAGCGCGGCTCTGCCCTCCTCTCCCCGTGATCCCTCTGTCCCCCAACAGCTCCCGGCAGGAGAAGATGCTGGAGCTCTCCCAGCTCCAGGGGATTATCCCAGCACAGGTTGGATGGGAGCCCCCAGGATGGACCTGTTGCCCCTTCCCTGGTCCCTGCCTGTGGGAAGGTGGCTGGAGAGCGTGTGGCTGGCCAGGTCTCTGGGTCTATATGGAGACCAGGCATGGGGTAAGTGGCCTGTCTTACAGTTGGCAGGGCAGGAGGAGACATGGGCAAGCAGAGGGCTGGACTGGGCTGGCAGGAGTGCAGGAGGGGGCATGGCCACCCCGAGCATCACTCCCGAGCCACACGGCTGGAATGTGTCCAAGGCGGCGGGGAGCAAAGCACCTAAATCTCTCCTGCCAGGCCCTCCAGAGATCTCCCCCTTTATTCACAACTGCTTTTTAATTGCCTTTTGTCAATTACAGCGAGATGAATCGGGTTCCTCCGGGAGGCAGTAATTAGCGCGGGGATGAATGCCGAGGCAGCCAAGCTCCCTCTTCACACAGCAATGGTGATTTGTAAACCTGTCACTGGGACACTGAGCTCGGCTCCCTCTCGCCGCCACGCAGCCTCGCAGGGGCACTGGGAAGCACCGAGCACAGCACGGGGGAGGCACCCATGTCCACCTGCCCCCCCTGGAGCGAGCAGGACCCAGGCACCCATCCCAGCAAAGACTCTTGCCATCCACCCCCGGCACACGGGGCTCAGAGCGTGGCTGCACGGAGGGGAGTCTCAATTGCCAGTGTCCGGGTTGTGTGGACCCTGCTGATGGGGAACGTCCCCCATGCCCCCCATGTGTGTGGGGCAAGAAGGGCAAGGACACAGCTCTAGGGCAGCTGGGGAGAGAGAGCTCCGGGCTGGCTGGGGCA
This sequence comes from Scolopax mira, assembly GCA_004320125.1. Classification (NCBI taxonomy): domain Eukaryota; kingdom Metazoa; phylum Chordata; class Aves; order Charadriiformes; family Scolopacidae; genus Scolopax; species Scolopax mira. Next base: position 137,527 of record BJBW01001236.1, on the reverse strand, counting down.
CAGGAGCCCCTCTGGATGGGACGACGCTCCCGCCAAAAAGAATTAACACTTAGAGTTTCCAGCTGGCTGTGGCCAGCCTCCTAATTAGGTTTGGTGACAATGGCAATTAGTCATCCAGGTTGCTGGTGCGGTGCCTGGGTCCTGCAGGGAGCTCTGGCCAAGTCACCGCTCTCCACGCGGCACCTCCAGGCGTCCTACCCATGGCTCAGCCTGCGCAGACGCTGCTCCTGCTGCTGCCTGACCTCCATGGCCAACTGTCCTTGAGCTCAGGATGGTGTCACTCATATTGCCAAAATTCATCCCTCCAGATAACCTGGTCAGTCATGGGACAACCTGAACAGTGGTTGGTTTGGCTACACCCAGAGGGGCTCCCTCTTCCTCAGCCTCTTCTCTTCCTGGCACCCAGTGATGTCTCCCATGAGCAGGGGCAGCACAATCCTGCTCCAAGCTCTGCCTGGTGGCCACCAGTCACAGGCTGTGGCCAGGCTGCAAGGACAAGCCACTGTGTCAGCCTGACCTGGCTTGGATGAACCCAAAGGACGCCACAGACTGTGGCATCACCCAGCCAGCTCTGGGATGGGTTCAACCTGTGGCCATGCTCCCAGTGGGAGGAGGCTGTGTGACCCCCACCATGCTTGGTGGCACTGCCACACGTGGCACCACAGCCTCATCGAGTGCAAGTCACATCCCCAACCCCATCATCCCGGCGTGAGGTCGGGGCAGGTCGGACAGGCGTCCTGCAGGTGACAGGACAGGGGGACAGCTGTGAACACTGTCTGCCCCACTGACAGCACAGCTGGGGACAGCCCCAGCAGCTCATGGCACAGCAGAGGTTTCCCACGTTAGGGGAGCAGCTGAGGAGCCCCCGGTACTGGCTCTGGGTGGGTGCAGGCTGCTGGAAGGTCCTCCTGGAGAGAGGAGCAGCCGAGCCCTTCCCACCATGGGACTCTGCCCCGGCTGCAGCATCAGCCATGCCTGCCCTGGGGATGCTGTGGGCCACCGCCTGCTCTCCCCAGCTCCCCCCTCCCACCCTCCCTCCCTGTTCGGTGGCTTTTGTCTAATTCCCTACGCCCCTTTCCTATTTTTCTTCTTGACAGAAGAAGCAGGCTCATGCATCTAGAGACTCCACAGCCCTTTCTTGGAGCTGTAGATTAAATTTCCCAGTGCAGTGTCTGCTGGCCCCTGGCTGAGTCAGTGTGCAACGGGTGTCCTCCCTGTCCCTGAGGTGGTGCCAGGGCCTTGGGAGTGGGTCTGTGCAGCGGAACGGGGCAACCCCTGCCAGCAGAGCCGAGCCAAGCCGAGCCAAGCCCTGCCAGCCCTCCGGGCCACAGCTGTGGGCAAAGAGAAGGGGCAAATCTTGCATGAGCCCAGTAGCCAAACTCTGCCGAGCACCCCCCAGCTCCTGCTTCCCTTGCTCTGCTCTGTCCTTGACCCCGGGGAGGGTGCAGCGTGTGGAGGGAGCCTGGCTGCTCTAATTAAACCATGTTTGCAAACTCCCATGGTAAGCATCACTAATTATAATTAGGGAGAGCAGATCTGCCTTCCCTGCCTCTGGGAGACATGAACAAGCTCCCTGCATGCCGACCAGGCTTGGAGGGCACTGAGGGCTGGCACGTGGTGTCCCCTGGGCTGGGTACGTGCCCTGGAACAGCCCCTGTAGGACAATGGCCCCTTGGGGGATCTTGGGCTGGGGGTGCCAGCCAGGGGCAGGGTGCTGAGATACAGCTGGCATCAAGCCCTCCATCCGTGCGTGGCATGACTGCCGCCCCGCTCCTTCAGCACGTTTTCTTCATGCTTGAACCATTGGCCTAACGATTTCAGGTTTTTTCCCTATTTTCCTGTATTATTATTTGTCGTTGTTCCTGTTGCAGTTCAGTGACCATGAATTATTGAACGTCTGCTTGCTCAGTAACTCTTTACTTCCACCTCGGCACACTGCTGCCTGCGCGGGACGGCCGCCAGCTCTTCCCCCAGCCTCGCTGCCTGATGCCACGGGACCCCTTGCCACGCTGTGACACACACGTCCTGGCCCCACTCAATGGCAAGGATGCGGGCAAGAGGCTGGGCAAGCTTCTAGGTCCAGCAAAGTGCCTTTCCTGGGCTCTGCTTCATCAGTCACGGGGTCTGGGGACAGCTATGGGAGCCCTGGGTGAGGTGTGGGGCAGCACTGGGTGAGGTGTGGGGGAGCACTGGGGGCCGAGCGAGAACCAGGGGCCAGATGGAGCTCATTTGATCCCTGAGTGGGTGCAACCCAGGCCATCAGGTGCACATGGGGCTGATTCAGGGCACAGCCCACCATGTCCCTCCCAGGTGATATGAGGAGGAGAGGAATGGGGTGGGGTGGTGTGGTGGGAAGAAGTCCAGCCTGCCCTTCTAGGGAAGAGACTCTAACAGGAGGGAGTCTCTGCAGGTTGGGGAGAGTAGGCAAGCAACAGGCAGGTATGGTCTGGCATGTGATGGGTCTGCACTGCACCTGAGGGCTGTCATGGGTGCCTGGATCAACAACTACTGCAGCGACTTGCACGTTGCCATGCTGGTGCCACAGGTGAGTCTGCTCTGCTTGCCAGGACTAGCAGGGCTGGGTCACCCAGAGTCCCTGCAGTGCTCGCCTTTGCCCCTCCATCCTGTCTCTCCCTGGGCTGTCTGTGCTGAAGAAGGGGCTGGTGGTTGTGGCTGCTGCACAGGCACACAGCTCTTGCTGAGCCACAGAACCCCCAGGGGCTAGGAAACTCTTTGCCAACAGCCTCACCAGCTTGCCACAGCAAGGGCAGGGGCTCAGCAGCAAGTACAGGGTATGAGAAGGACTTGCCCAGCATCCTGTCCCCATTCTCAAGAGTTCTGTGCCCATCAGTGGGCAGGGACCTGCTAGTGCAGGACAGGGGCTGGAGCTGGGGCTGTGCTGTGGCAAGGAGACTCTTGGTGAGTGACAGTGTCTGGCCAAGTCATCAAAGCACAGGGGAGGCTCAGGCAAAGCCTGTTGATGGCCTGGGACTGCCCAGGGTAGTAACACAAGTGGATGAGGATGAGCCAGAGAGGCTCTTGCCAGATCCCAGCCCTGCATGGGAGGACAAGTCTTTCCTGGGGCCAGGGAAACTTTTCCCTCCCCTGTGCCATACCCAGGGTGTGTTTGCTGGGAGGAAAGGGGAGCCCCTGTGTTTAACAGGCCCCTCGGTGGGGGCGAGTACATGGATGTGCCTAGTGCCAGGCTGAGCTGTGCCAATGGGAGCTGGTCCTGGCAGCACTGGGATGGCTGGGATGTGCAGTGGCACTTTGTGCCTGACTGGTACCTCGGCCCTGCAAAGCTGCTGCTTTCTTAATGCTGCTTTTGTGCTCAGGGCAGGGCTGAGAAATCTCTACTGGTATTGTGGGATTTCATAGAAGTGAAGAATAAAGTCTCTGAACTCCCTACAGCTGCATTTTCTGAGCACTGCAACACTCTGATACCTCTGAAACACTATTAAGCACCTGGTGCTGGGTTGTCTTTGCAACCATGTGTCCTAAATAAATCCCTTCCCCATGCTGAGCTGTGGTAATGGCCCATTGTTAAATGGGCAGCCAACACAGTATAAAATGAAGTCATTATTTTTTCCAATCATCCCAGAAAAAAAAAAAGAAACCAAACCTAAAAAAAAACCCTAAAAAAAACTCTCCAGCATCTTTCTTATAGGATGAGACTGAAACTGGGAAGCTGCAAATCTTGTGTAGTCCTCTTGTTTGTCTGTGCCCCTGTGCCCCCTAAGCATTGGATGTAAAGGGGGTTGGTCGCTTGGGGTTCCCCTCATCATGGGAAGTGTTTGCAGGTGTCAAGCCAGGTCAGGCACCCTCTGCTGTGGGGCAGAGCTTTGGTTCTTTGCACACATGGGTGCAAGGTGCTGCTTCCAGCCCATGATCCTGGCCTCGCTGCTCTCTGGCACCCGTGTGCTCTTCTCTGTCTGCTGCCACTTTGCACGTAAACGGGCTCCTTGGGAGACTCACTCCATTTTTTTTTTCCTTTAACCTTGAAAAGCAATTTCCTCCCCAAAATACCCTTTTTCCTGTAAACAACATCTCTTTAGTGAGATTACAGAAAAAAAAAAAATATAAAAAAATCCTCGAGCTACTGGGTCCCGGGTGCTTTATCACCCGGTGAGCCCCATCCGTCACAGCGGTGCGTGTGTTCCCCGTGCCCCGCCCTTGCTGCCGGGTGATGGTCTTTTCATCATTTTTACAGATTTATTTTACAATAATTTAATTTCATCCTCAGCCCTGGGAAGACGAATTGGCCCTTGATGTGACTGGGGATTCGGAGCCAGTCTCGTAAATTTGCTGCCTTTACACAAAAGCTCTTTCTGGAGTCCCCCACGGCAGCCGGGAGCGAGAGTCTTTAAACAACGGGGGACGGGCTGTAAATCTCATGTGGCATTGTGGGGGGTGCTGCTGCTTCTCCTCAAGCTTGCTATGCTTGGTGGCTCCAGGGGGCCCTGGGTGGCTGGCAGTGCCTGGGCAGGGATACAGGGTTCTGTGGGCTGTCCCAGCAGACCCCCTTCCAGCGGGGTTGTGTGCTGGGATAACTAGGCACCTGCTGATGGAGGGGTGGGGGGGGTCCAGGAGCAGCCAGCTCTCAGGACCCATTTCTGCATGGGTCCTGACCAAGGTCTGACCCATGAACCTTGCTTTCCTGATGTGGTGGAACGGGTGCTGTGCCGGGCATCGGGGCAGTGCCACGGAGCTGTGCCCACTCCCCGCACATCTGCGCTCGCCGCATGTGGGAGACTTTGCCGCGCTTCCGCTGCGAGAGGCTTGCCAATGTAATTAAACTCGAGTGACTCCCCTGCCCCCAGGCACAGCCCCTCATTTCCCTTTGATTTATTATGTCTTCTTAATTTATTTAAATGAGTCTCGGTGTTTGCACAGGCTGGGAGGGTGCTGGCTGGAGCTCTAATTGCTGGAGCGAAGGGAAGGCAGCAGGAGGGGCTCTGTGGGAGCTCAGCCCGGGCCGGGCAGCCACCTCCTGTCCCCTCTCCTTGGGCACCTGCTGGGCTCCACTGGGGCTGCAGGGGGCAACAAGATGGGGAACATGCATGGGAAGAGCCTTTGGAACAAACCTGGGTGGGGGCATTTGGCTCCCAGCGCTGGGGCTTTGCCTCAGTGGAGTTGCGATGGGAAAGTCTGAGCAGCTTTTGTGGCTGGTTTAGGGGCTTTTACCTGGGGTACCACAGGGCAGCAGCTGCCCTGGCTCTGAGCTGGCAAAGGCAGGGGGGCAGCAGAGCCTGGGGGGACCCCTGCTTCTGATATGTGCAGGAGCTGGGGTCCAGCTGGACCTCACCATGGTTCCTGGGTGGCATGGGAGAGGCGTGGGGACCCCAGTCTCCTGCAAGCAGGACCTTAGGTGTGCAAGACCCCAGGAGAGACCATGGCAGGGCTCTGAGGGCCAGTCTGTGGGTGAGGCCGGAGACTGTTCCTCGCCCCTCACTCCCTCCATCTATTCCTTCTGCCTCCCCACGGGCCCTGCTCCTCTGGTT
>BJBW01001236.1:73579-132011 GCA_004320125.1 Scolopax mira | reverse complement strand
TCCTCTGGTTCCCAAAGGACTACCAGGCTGAGCAGGCATCGTGCCTCCTGTCTGCATGGTTCCTCTGGTTCCCAAAAGACTACCAGGCTGAGCGGGCAGCGTGCCCCTCTCCTGCCCGAGCGCCTGCACCATCTCATGCCCGGCTGGGCTCCGTGCCGCCGGCCTCGCCATCCCCAGCCTGTGTTTGCACAGCTGATTGTTCCCGGCTCAGCGTACCGCCTTGCACTTGTCCCTGTTGAATTTCATCCTATTTTTTCCAGTCCATTTCTCCAATTTGTCAAGATCATTTTGAATTCTAATCCTGTCCTCCAAGATACTCGTAGTCCCTCCCAGCTTCGTGTCATCTGCAAATTTAATAAGCGCTTTCTCTATTCCATCATCCAAGTCCTTAATGAAAACATTGAGCAAACCAGAACCAGGGCGACCCCTTGGCCATCCAAGCAGCCCAACGTTCGTGCGTGCTCATCATACTTGCTGTCCAAATGGGATGGGAGATGGTGCCAGAGCTTTGCCGTGTCCACTGTACCTTGCTGCATCCCCCAGTTCAAGTAGGAATTCTCTGCTTTGCTGCCCCAGAGCAGTTCCAGCACCATGGTGTGCTGCTGGCTCTGCAGTCCCCCCAGTGCCTGCTGGAGGATGGAGGTGCAGATGTTGGAGTGCAGAGGGGAGCAGCCATCCAGCAGCAGGAGGGCAAGAGCCCCTCACATAGATAACTGGTGCAGGCAACACAACAGCCCCCAGTGGGGCCATCCTTCCCCCTCATGGGACAGCAGCGGAGGGCAGCAGACCATGTCTTTATCTCTTGGATGCAGGTTCTCCCCAGCTCCATGGTCTCTTGGGATCAAGGCTTGCTCCCCTGGGGACTGAGATTGCTCCTCTGGGCTGCATATTAGGGACCTGGAGCCACCCTGTGTGCCCCAGAAGCCACCAGCCATCTCTTTTCTTTAATTGATTGTAGAAAGCAATTTACAAAACACAAACTGCTGCTTATGCCAAGCTCTGCGTGTCCAGGCATAGCTTAATTTCACAGTAAAATTTCAGATGCAATGAATGGCTTTTCCCAGCACCAGTCCATGTCCAAGCCAAGAGCTTTGCTATAGCTGCATGGGCTGAAGTGATCAGCCCAGAAATGGCTCCCACACTGCCTTGAAGAGCAGGCAGCTCCCCAGACTGACTGTCACTGGGTTGTGATGGTGATCTGGGCTGGCTGATGCTACCTGAGCTGGCTTGGCTGTGTGAGACCCACCATGGCTACAGCCTGGTCTGCAGGAAGCCATGGATCCTAGCAGTCAGCTGGATGGGGACCCTGCTGCAAGTGTCCTGTGTGATGTCCCCTCTTTGCATGGCTGTCAGGGAGGTGTCCCAGCAGGGCTGGCCGATGCTGTGGTGGCAGGGGCTCAGCTGAGAGCTGGTGCTCCCACCCTGACTCCGTTCATGTCAGAATTATAATTTCATGGTCAGGGTCTAGGAGGTTTGTACACACAAATGCATTAATTCTGCATTTAGTGATACTTGGATAATTGGTGTCACATCAATTAGATTGGTTCTTGGATAGTGCAGTGATAAGTGCTGTGCAAAAGCCTCTGGGCTGCAGGATATGAGGAATTCCAATGGTTGGTGGGGCTGGTGACACTGGGCAGAGTGGGGCTGGCAGGGGTGTTGATGCCAAGAGAGTGGCAGGGATCCGCAGAGTGTTTGTCCCTTGTAGGAGAGTGGTGAGACCTGGGGTAGTTGGTGTCAGGGGCTGCTGTGCAGGGGGGACATTGGCCTGGCTGTACAGCATGGGGGTGCAGGTGTGCACTGGGAGAGGTTCTGCCAACATTGCAAACCTCTGCGCTCCTCAATACTTGATTTGTCCCATCATGGTGCTCCTCTGTGTCAGGCCTCTTGCTGAGTACCTAGTTCAGCATTGTCTGCCACTTCCCTCATCCCTTTGGGCTGGTGTTGCAGCCCGTGGCATGGCTTTTCATGGTGGATTTCCCAGCACAGCGCTGCCCTTGCAGGGAGGAGGCTCAGGTAGGTCTGGGGCAGCCTGGAGAACCCCAGGGCTCACGTGCCTGCCATACAGATCAGCGCTGTCAGACCTATCCCCGCTGCGGGTTGTAGGCAGAGGTAATTTGCAGATGACAAATATCCCTGACAGTAAATATTTTTCGCACCCTCATCTTTCTACAAGCAGATAAGGTGGCAGCGCTGTGGCAATACGGTTGCTGGAGGGAGACAAACTCTTTGGCAGTCTTAAAAGTCTATTGTGTCCCCGCAATTATTTATAGATAAACAGAAGAAAGCCAATAAGCACAGAATGGAGCTGCACAGCTGCATTTGTTATGATGATGATGATGTTATCTCTCCCTCACACCCACACACGCACATCTCCAGTGCATGAAAACTCGCTGCTGGCAACAATCAAATCCCCATCCCGTCTGAGGCAGGACAGGCTGGAGGTTTTGCTCTCTCCTTCCTGACTTGCCACTCTTTTCCCCATGGTGACCAACTGCACAACTCCTCCAGCAGCTTCTCCCCTCCTGGGACAAGCCAGGGAGCCCTGGCACCTGGAGAGCTGCAGGGTCCTGGGGCACCCACACAGCAGCGTGGTCCTTCCTTGGGGCACCCTGAGGCTGCTGCATCCCTGTTCCTGGTGGCAGCAAGACATGGAGACCAGGTGGTCTTCATCCTGGTAAACCAGTGCCCAGCGTGCCTCACAATGAGGGGGGTCCTGGTGTTGCTTGTGGGACTGGCAGGGTTTGTGCAGCAGGACCCCAGGGTGTGGGTGCTCCCCATTGCAGGGAAGGGTTCAGGGGGGACCCTGTTGGCTTTCCCTGTTCCATGTGTCCAGGAACTCCTTTCGCATCCCACATTGCTGCCGAGGAGAGAAATGGATGTGTTTGGAGGAAACTGTGTGAGGGATCTGGGATTAAAGGATGTGGCAGGGCAGAGGGATGAGATCACTGCTAATTGGTGCATTTCTCCAGCCTGTGGAGCGGAGATGTCAGGGAGTGAGAAACTCTGACTCTGGCATGGGCAGGGGTCAGGACGTGCTGTGCTCTCCCCTTTCAGTGAGCACTTGGAGAGGTCTCTAAGCTCTGCAAGAGCCCACAGAGAGGGGCCAGGGGCCCGACAGGGCTGGACCCACCAAAGGAGAGGGCAGAAAACTCCCAGGCACAAGGCTCTGAATGCTTCTGTGCCAGGCACTGGGGTCCCAAGGTGAACTGCCATTCGTGTGGCACTGGGACCCTTGACCAGTCCGAGTCTCCCTGTGTCCTGGAGTGCTGCGTGGCATTGCCTGGCTCCTGCTGGGACGAGAACCCTACAGCTCCTTGGGAGATGTGCAGTCTCTGTCCCCATGCTGGGGCCAGGGTGGGGAAGTGATGTGCATCCCTGCCAAGCTCTCAGCCTTGTCTCTGCAGGGCCTCTGCCCAGGGAAAGCACCGGGACCAGTTCTCCAGCTGCAGACAGTGTCCGAGGCAGTGACTGGGAACCCTTAACTGGACAGGAGAGTTGGGATGATTTTTCATTGCTTCCTCGTAATAAGAGGACAGGAGTAAGTGACTAGTACAGTTTGTTCACTCGGTAAAGATTTATACAATCACTTCATCCGGTAATTGGTATTCTGGGGAGAGAGGGAGCTGCAGCTCCAGCATCCGCCTCTATTTGTTTTCTCTCTGTCTTTCTCCCTTTCTCTCCCCTTTTCAGAATGAGTAATTCTGTCCCTCACAATCCCATTTAAACAGAGCATTTGGGGAGTGAATAATTAGTTACATTCAATTAGGTCTCATGTGCTCTCCCTTCTCACTTTGGGGGACAGACGTGCTAATGAGATGGCACATGTCTGACATGCAGGAGCAGGCATTAAGCGTGCTGCGTGTCGGCAGGGAGAGGTCAGCTCAGAGGACGGGTGGCAGGTAGCCAGGGGGGCTATCCCACTGATGTGGGGCGGCCATGGGGGGAGCCATGCCTCTGGGGGCTGTTTGGGGCCAAAGGCTGTGTCTGTAGCTCATATGATGCCAGCTGGACTCGGGGTCACGTCTGTCCCCAGGGCAGGGTGTTCAATGGGTTGGTGCTGAGGGGATGCTCCCCAACCCTGGGACCATCCCACAGGCGCTGCTGGGAGCAGCAGAGCCCTGAGAGGGAGAGCTGCTGACATGCTTTTATCTCCCTTATTAAACCTAACATTAGGTTTTAAGAGGAGCCTTAAATAATGTGCCACTGCCTTTACAGTAAAAGTCGCTCTGTGTTGCAGCTGCTCCTGCCTCTGGGATTTATGGCCTTTCTTAGGCCACGCTGCAGGCTCTTGGGTGGTGGCAGATTACGGGCTGCAGCTGCTCTTTGTACCTGGAGCCTGCACAGGGCTTGGTGCCAGCCCCGTGCCAGCGAGTCAGGGCCCATGGCCAGCTCTGCTGCTGCCCTCCCCGGGGGGCGCTGGCTGTGGATGTAGGGGGGGTATACCCAGGCTCAGGGTGCAAGGAGGGTCTGAGGCCACAGCATGGATGAAGCACAGATGATGGTGTGTCTTTCCTTTCCCTTCTTCCCTGGGAGCATCCATCCCCAGAGCATCCCTCCCGGGAGCATCAGTCCCGGCAGCCAGGGAAGCGGGGAGGCCGCGCTGCTCACGCACATGGGGAGAGGAATTAAAGTTTTAATTACAGCTTTTAATCAGCAGTGCGGTGGAGAATAACCAAGTCCGGTGGTTGCCGCCAGCTCCCCCCGCGGGTGGCTGCAGGCAGCGGGGCCGGGCTGCGCCCACGCCTGCCCCCCGTGCGTGGGTGTGCGGGGTGGTCCCCCCAGCCCGGCGGAGAACACCCCACACCGGCGGAGGGTGCGCGGTGGCGGAGCTCCCGGACGCCCCCAAACACCCCTCCGCCAGGCGGAGCGGGGCCGGGCTCCGCCGTTAACTGGAGGCGGACGGTCCCGCCCCGCGCAGCCCCGCGCTGATCCCGCAGCACCATCTCCCGGCAGTTACGCGTCGGTGTCGGGACGCGTCTGTTGCCCCGACCCAGGCTGCCACCCGGCCTCCATCACCCCCTGGACTCAGCTCCAGGATGGGGTCCTTAGGCTGGTGGCCCAGCTGGGTGCTACCACAGCCTCCCTGGCTGGGTGGCTGAGCTCTGCCATGGTGGTCCCACCTCAGCAGCCCACACTGTCCCTCATGGCACCCCCCAGTGGACCAGGCTTTGCCAGGAGGTCTCCACGTGAGCAGCCGTGTCCTGGCCGTGCCACGGCAAGCCCTGCATGGGGGCTGCACGGGGGCAGCATGGCAGCTGCTACACTACGCTCTACCCCAGCACCCCAGGGGGACAGTGGGACCAGGCTCTGCTCGTGTCCCCGCACTGGCAGCTGAGCTTTGGGCCACCACGGCAGCCCTGGGGAGGCAGCCAGACCTGTAGTATCCCCACTGGGGGTGTCATGCCATGGTCTGCTGCAGCATCACATTCGTCTGCAGCCAGGACAGATGTTAGATTTTTCTCCCCAGCTGGAGAGGGGACAGAGGAGATAGTGCTGGTCCCAGTCCATGTTCCTGTTGGAGGCCATGTCCTCACAGCCTCTCCTGCTCTGACATCCGGCTCTCCTTGCCATCCTCCTGGGCCACGGGCTGGCCCTTGAGCAGGGTCTCCTGCACATGGGGGATATCCTCCCCGTCTTCCGTGGGCTGCCGGGTCTCTGTGGGCTTCCCTCTTCCCTCTTCTATCTGCAGAGGGGCAGAGTCAGGGGCAGGCAGCTACATCCCCCACCTCTGCAGCCACATCTTTCCCCAGGCTCCTGCTACGCTCCCATGCGGGGCAGGACCTTGCCCTGTGTGGGTCCCCTCCTGTCTCAGCAGCATCCCAGGGTTGCCCCAGCCCTTGGCGTGTCCCAGCTGGGCATCCCTAGGACAGCCCCCACCCCTCCTGCCCTGCAGAGCCAGAGAGAGTACTCTCTGCTACTGGCACATCTCACGCTGTACCCAGGAGGGACCCCAACCCACTGCTGGAGGAGAGTTCTGGGCAGACTCACCTGCTGCTTCTGCACCCGTCGCCTGGGATCTGGACAAAAAGAAAAAGAGAGAAAGCAACAGTCAGGGGAGCATTCCTGCCCTGCAGTGAGCTCTCAGGGGTCAGAGCTGGGGCTGGTGGTGCTGCACTGCTGTTTCCAGGCTAGAGATTCTTGGGGGTCACAACTAGGGAGCCAAGCTGGACCCACAGGGAAGCGGTGTTTTCCTCCAAGAGCTGGCTCAGCTTGTGCTGACAGGGACAGGCCTGCTCACAGGGACAGAGCCCACTGATCCAGCAAGGTGGTGGGCTCGGGGAGCCATGCCCTGGCGGTGTCCCCAGAAGGGCTGCCCCCCTCTCAGCAGAGCTGCCACCGTCCTCCCTGCTCGGCTCCTCAGCCCTGTACAGCCCCTCTGACCAAGGCATCGTTTCTCATGTCCCAGCCCCTTACCTGCGTGGACCAGGCAGTAGATGCAGACGCCCATGAGGCAGGTGATGACTGCAGCTGTGATGGGGATCAGCACTGACAGCGAGGAACGCTTGCCCAACTCTGCAGAGGGAGATGGGGTCAGTGAGGCACCCTTGTGACGCTCCCACCACGATGCCAAGGTTGCCCATCTGCCTCTGCTCCGGGCCTCGTCTCACCGTGATTCCTCACAGGGACAGAGAGCAGCAGGGAGGCATCATGCCTAAAACACCCAGGGACCAGGCCAGCTCCTCCGAGTGCTGCAGGAGCTGGAGCACTAGATCTCTGCTCTGCACCAGAGCACCAGGCACTTACCACAGATCACATCCGAGATGTTCGTCCCTTTCACCTTCACCACCAGCCCCTTCTCCTCACAGCTGTGGGAAAGAACAAGACCATGTAACCACAGCAGCAGCCCCAGCACACGGAAAGCCCCTGAGGAGGAATGGCCTGGGCTGGGCAGCCACCAGAGCTGCATCAGGAAGTGACCTGTGCTGAGCCAGCCAAGCTCTGCAGGAAGGGGGGGGTGGGTGAGAGGCTGGGGACCCTGACTGATGCTGGGGACCCCAACTGACTCCAGAACTTGTGCTACGTGAGCAGGATAACAGGTACAAAGCACAGCCCCACCCCAGGGTCCTGGTCTGAAGCTGCTGAAAAGATGGGGACAAGGCACAGGAGGGAGAAGACACTTGAGACCTGCCCAGTCAGGGAGACCCTGGGGCTCGGGCACTGCAGTTATTGCAGAACAGCTCAGAGATGACTCGATGACAGGCTACAAGTGGCTCCGTGGGGAGGTAATTTCTGGGCACAGATAAAAGCAAAGTGAAATCCAATGGCTGGCAGCTGAAGCGAGACTAATTCAGCCTGGAAATAAGGCTCACGTTTCTACCAGGGAGTGCAATTAACCCTCAAGCAGCTTTCTAAAGACAGGGATGACCTGCCAGCCCACAGCATTCTCAAAGCCAGACTCCCCACGGAGGGGGCTGGTGCCTTGGCTGACGACTACATCCAAGGAGTGTGCTGGGAGGGAGAGCCTGGACAGGGCACGGGTGGGTCCTCAAAGCCCCTCATCCCTTTCTCCCCAGTGCAGACAACAGCGTGTACATCCCTGAAGGGGCCAGCATTCTGTGCACCTGCTGAGGGGACAGTCTCAAGGGCCTGGATATCTGCTTCTTGCTCAGCCACACCACCCTGGACATCACCACCCTCATAGTTCTGCTCCTCTCAGTCCTGCCCTGCGCCAGCCTGAGGCTGTGTCCCTCAGGGATCACTCCAACCGCCCGGTCCCCAAGGAGGCTGGCAGCAGAGGGTGTGCTCACAGGGACTGGGCACAGCTGGGGATGGGTGAAGGCTCAGCACTCCAACAATACCTTGTCCAGGGATGGCATGGCTCGGTTTTAGAAGAGACATTGGAGAAGGTGCCTTCTGCACAGGGCTCACAGGGGGATGACATCTGGGCCGCAGCCTTGGCTGGAGAGAAGCAGAGGTTGCAGGAAGGTCAGTATGGGCTGTGGGGGAGCCAGGCGAGCAGCCCTCCCTGTGGCAATGCTGCCAGGGCACAGCAGCAGGCACGGTTCTCCCAAAGCCCTGCTAGAGGCACCTAGGGGAGTCCCCCTTTCCGTGGAGGGCCTGAGGTCAACTGGTCCCACTGAGAGGGAGGAGCTGGATGGACTCACCTGCTACGAAGCCAAAGCCGTGCTGGCAGGGCTGGTTCTCCACACAGGTCTGGCAGCTGGCATCAGAGCAGTGCATGCCATCCCGGCACCGGCACACCGTGTTGTGCGTTGCGTTTCCTTGTGTCTTCACGATGAGGCCAGCGTCTGGGCAAAGAGAACACAGGTGAGGTGAGACACCAGCCCTTCCAGGCGCTGCAGGCTGGGGTCAGTGGGCACAGGGAGCACTTACTGTCTTCACAGATATCGTGGGGGGCACAGTGCCTCTCCTTGGTCCAGCTCTGCTGATAATGTCCACTCTCACAGCGGGTGCATTTAGAATATTCCGTGTCACTGCATTCAGAGACCAGCTTTTCCCCTGTAATAGAGGTTGGTGAGAAAGGGGCGAGGGAACTTTCCCCCTCTCCAGGCAGCAGCTCTGCCAGCAGGACAGGGGAGTGCTGGCAGCTGTGGATGCCAGGGTTGCTACCAAGCAGCATCTTGTTAGCCTGATACCATTCTGGTGGCTACAGGGTGGGGGGGGCTGGGGCATGAGAGCAGGGGCAGGGGAGACAGCATTGGGTGGTGTTCACTGCCTCCAGCACTCCAAGGGCTGGGAAACGATCTGGGAGTGAAAGCAGGAGCTGGCAAATGCCATCACTGCCTGGTGGCACCAGTGGCAGTGCTCTCCCCACAAGCTGCCCATGCCATGGGGTCCTGCAGCTGCAGGAGCACGGACAGTCCCAAGAGAACTGTGGCAGATCTGGTGAGATCCAGGGGATCTCCCAGGGCATTCATGAGGTCCCCAGTTGCTCTCGTGCTGAGGTGACACAGCCAAGTGAAGCAGTCAGCACTGCTGGCAAGTAGGACGGCGTGTGGCTCAGCCACACGGAACTGGGCTTGCCCCGCCATGGCCCTGGCCCAGGAAGGGGAAGGGGTCTCCATACCTGGCTGACACCGGTTGCAGCACTTGCCCTTGTATTCATACTGCTTATCAAAGCAGCTTATGGCATCACCCAGCTCCCAGCCCTGGAAGAAACAACACCACCCGTGGATTCACGTTGCTCCCCAGCGCTCCGGCACCGCCTCGTCTCTGCGAGCACACGTGTGCTAACCTGTCCCCTAACCCACCTCCCGAGGCGAGGGCTTCCTTCCACCGCTCTTCCCGTGCCTGTGCTAACCACACACCGCAGCACGGTAACCCGCGCCGCCTGATGCCCTCAGTGCTCTCTTTGAAGTGGGGTGGCAGTGATTCCGGCAGGGTGGCCCCACATTTCCTAACTGATTCTGATCTCCCACCTCCCCCGCACCCCTGCCAACTGCGCTGCAGTCTTGGGAAGGGGGATCCCGAGTCTCCCCTGCCCAGTTCCTTCTTAAGGACCTGATGCACTAGCCCCATGGGATGGGAAAGTCCCAGGCAAGGACATCAAGTAGCAGACCCCCGTGGGGCTCCTCGGGCAGCCTGAGCTTGCCATGGGGCTGTGAGCCACCCCAAAGCCCGACCCGGGGACGCCTGACCCAGCCGAGGGGAACTGGTCACGTCATCACATACGTCTGACACTGGGCAAGAATGGGAAGTGTAAGGGCCCGTCCCTACCCCCCCCCCCCAGCGCCCACCCTATGCCCTGGACTGGGGGAGACCCCAACCGAGGGCCCAGGCTGTGCCCAGCGGAGCCGCAGGGCTCGACGCTGCCCGTCCCTGCCCGCGGGGACCCGCGCCCCCTCACGGAGCCGAGCTGCGGGACCCCGCCGCGCCCGCTGGCCCGAGGGGAAAGCGAAAGCGAGACATGGGGGCTGATGGACAGCAGAGAGAGAGCTGCCCTCCCTTCTCCGCCTTCCCACGTCTCCGGTCCGGCTCGCCGGTGGGGTGGCGTCCCGGCCCCGGTTGGCTCAGGCTGTGCGGGGCGGCGGCGCGACCGGGGCTTCCTCCGCCGGCCGGGCTGCGCCGAGGGGACGGGCCAAAGCGTCCGGACCGTGCCCTTTCCCGGAAAGCCCGGAGGCTCTGTCCCAAGGGACGGAGGAAAAGAGGGAGCCGCCCCAGCCCCAGCCCCACTCACGCTCAGCAACACCACACCGAGAAGCCCCAACAGCCCCAGTCTCTTCATGTCGCCGTGCCCCGCCACCCGCAGCCCGCCCCGCTCTATAACTGCTTCGGCCCCTTCCCGTTCCCGCCCAGGAAGGGGGCGTTGGGCCGCCCGCCACCGCCCCCGGGGCTTCCCCGGGTGGGGCCTGGCCCGGGGGGCGAGAGCGGGACCGAAAGTTGGGGGGAGGGAGGTGGACCCCATGAGGGAGCTCCCCGTCATCCATCCCTGCTGGGACACCCGCCTCCCCGGGGGTCTCGGCAGGGATCAGTGGGGATGGAGGACCCTGCGAGGTGGCAGTGGCTCGGTGTGGATGGATGGATGGATGTGGGATGGGGGGGCTCCTGCCTGCTCCCCGCCAGCCCCACCAAGCTGCTGCCCTGCCGGCACCTTCCCGGGGTGAAGAGGGTGCAGGCAAGTGGCAGGAGCCAGCTGTGGGCCATGGCGAGGAAAGCATTTGCGCTGGCCCAGCCACCTCATTCCTGAAGCAGAAGTTTTGAGGTTTCACTTTGTTTTCTCAACGACAGCTCGGGGCTGCGGCCCTGGAGAGCCCCTCATGGCCGCCCACAGGCCCTGGCCTCGGCACGGAGTCCCCACCAATACGTCAGCCCAGAAACGGGAAGGGGCAAAAGCACTGGAGGCCTGGCTGTGCCTCTGGCCGGTCACCAGCCTCTGGCTCAGTTCCCTCAGAGGAGTCCCCACGCAGTCCCCTGGGAAGTTCCAGACCCCCCCTCTTTTGCCCACTCTGGAGACTTTTCCTGGGTTCTCCTTTCTAGGGAGGTGGGGGGCCAGGCAGGGAGAGGTGGCTTCTCACATCCCGGTGACACACACCGCTGCCACCATGGACTATGGCCACGCTGTGGTGATGCCACCATGGCCACACTCCTCGACAGCCATCATGGCCTCAACCCCGGCTCGGAGGTTCTGCTGCCCATGGCCTTCACCCGGTGGCTACGGTGGGAGCGGAGGGCAGCGTGCTTCCCCGAGGGGGACGGCAGGGCTGGCGGCGGGAGCCTCGTGCTCTGGATTCCCCGTCCTGCCGTCACTTCCCAAAAATGACTCGCTCAAGGGTCCCGGGGGAGAATCGAGGGCAGAGATGCAGAGGCACAGGTGGGAAGGGGGATTTCTGGGCCTTCCTCCCGTGGGACCGGCCCGGGAAGTCCCCACAGCCGTGCTCACCGGTCGTATTTGCTCCCCGGTCCCGGTGCCCGGGTGGTGGGGCTGGTCAGTGCGGGCGCTGCGGGTTGCTGCGGGGCCTGGCCCTTGCGCTAAGGGGGGGAAGGTGTGTGCGACGGCAACAGGGAGGGCCCGGCCCGACTCCGGGCTTGGCCACTTTGCCCGGTCCCGGTCTGGTACCGACCACTTCGTCCTACCCCTCCCCGGTCCCAGTTCTGATTCCGGTCCCGGCCACCTCGCTCTGCCCTGTTCCCTGTCCCACTCTCTGTATGGTCCCGGTCCCTTTCTGCTCCCGGACGCTTCCCTCCTTCCCGGTCTCGGTCCCGGTCTCAGTCCCGGTCCCGGTCCATGTCCAGGACCCGGTTCCAGTCTCGGTCCGTCCCGACCGCCTCGCCCTGCTCCGCCCGATTCCGGTCTCGGTCCCAGTCCAGATCCAGGACCCGGTTCCGGTCTCGGTCCGTCCCGACCGCCTCGCCCTGCTCCGCCCGGTTCCGGTCTCGGTCCCAGTCCAGATCCAGGACCCGGTTCCAGTCTCGCACCGCCCCTCTTCGCCTCCCGCGGGGTCTGATGGCGCCACCCAGCGGCCTGCCCCCGCCATGGCCCCGACGGACTACAAGTCCCAGAATGCCTGGCGGCGCCTCGTGGGGCACGCCGGGAGCTAGGCAAGGCGCACCGCCCCGCACGCTTCGGTAGGTATAGTGGTGGGCTGTGCGTCGTCGCGCCGTGCTGCGCCGTAAAGCGCAGAGGCGTCGCTATCCCGACGGTGCTTCCCCCATCGCTTTGCGACGGCGCCGTGCGGCAGCAGCGGTTGGCGCCTTTGTCCTGGCGGGCGGCGGCCTGAGGTGGACCGGGCCCGGCGTGGCGGTAAGTCTGCGTGCGGGCGGCCCCGCGGCGCCGGTGAGGCTTTACCGGGAGCGTTCGAATAAAAGACGTGTTCTAGCGCACCTCGCGGAGGGCTGAATCCTGTCTGGCCGCCGCGCCGGGCTGGGGCTGATCCGGGCGGGCCCCGTGGCCTGTGAGCGGGCCGCGCCTCCGGGAAGTCGGGACTCTGGAGCTCGTCCGCTCCCCCGGCGGCCTGGGCCGGGCAGTACGAGGGATTAACGGGGCTGAAAAATGCCTTTTCCCTAGTCGAGATGTGCAACGGGTGATGTCGTTCTCGGTGTCGTGGAGAGCGCAGCTCCCGGCAGCAACCCCGGCCTGCTGTGAGGGCTTCGCTAGCGTTAGCGAGGCATTAGGGGTTTTTTTCCCCCCTTTACTGCTGCTTGAGAGAGCCGTGAGTAGTGACAAAGATGCGGGGCAGAGCGGGGGAGGAGGGAGGGCCCTGAGCAGCAGTGGCAGGGTCCTGAGGAAGGAAGGTGAAAGCCTTCTCCGTGTTTTCCTTGTGGGCAGTTCTGCGTCTCCTCGCTGTCCTGGGCGCAGAGGACCAAGGTGGGTGGGTTCTGGTGCTGTCCCAGAACGGCCCTCTTGGCCCTAGCCCTGGCCTTTGGGCTGGTGGCCTGGCGGGGCTTGGCTCCGAGGTGCTGAGCTACTAGCCAGCGCTGGGTGGGAAGCTTGCCGTGCCTCAGCAGCCTTCCTTTCTGTGGTGGCTGGCTTTACTATTTTTGCCTTGCCCAGGAACTTCTTAGAGACTTCTGTGTCGTGTTTTGCTTGTGTCAATTGGTTTATACTTCAGCTCTGTCTTGCTCTCTGAAGCTATATCGCTACTAATAAATAACTTTGGTTGTAAACATATGATTTTTTTAGGGAGATGTGGCCTTAATTAGCTTCGTGAGGATTTACTGGCGCATATTGGAGCTGTTGTGGGCTGTGCTGTTGTAATAACCTGCTCAGCCTGGGATTCATTTTCTGCATGGGGGGGCTGGCACCTTTTGGCTACCCAGGTGCGTAGTTGGTCTCTGGCTGCATTCATAGAACAAGACTTAGTGTAGCAATTAGCCATTCACCTGGTGTTGTGTGCCTAAAGCTGGGACAACATTAACTAATGGTAGTGTTATGATTACAAAATGGTCTTTAACTATGTAATCTACCAAGTGTAAAATGGTAAGGGACAATAAATGCTCTAATATGAAAGTTCTGTGGTAATTCAGCCTGTTTTGAGTGCTTGGGATCTATTATTTTGCTTTGAAAGTGACCTGCAGGAGGAAAAATAGCTCCCTGTTTTAGTTCATATGGAAGACTCTTGCGCTCATTTCCCCGGCCATTCCCTACTGTCCCCACCCTTAAGAAAAAGGAAAGTTCTTCCTGCTTTTTATACTGAAAGTGAAACGTCCCACGAGCAGCAGTTTCGGGTCTCGTTGACTGCTGTTTGCTGTGTGTGTATGTGACATTCTGAGACTGTAGGCACAGGTTGTGCTGCTGCCTGAGCAGGTACTTGCAGGGGCTCTGGAGTCTCTCCATCCCTGGGTGTGCTGGGAACCTGTCCAGAGAAGGCTGTGACAACAGGATCCAACTTGGATGTCAGCCTGCTCTGAATGGGAACTTGGACTCGATGGGTCTTTCCATGTTTTGTAACTGCTTAATCATTTCAGGAGAATTTTGAAAACTTCTTTCCCTCAAGTGGTGAGAAGTCAAGCTGCAATAGTAGAATAGAAGAGAAATCTGTTGCTTTCACACAGAAAAATGGGATAAGATTTGTTACTTTTGCTGGGGAAGGTGAAACTCTGTATGTGTGGACAAACTTCCAGGAGGATAGAGACAAATATGGTAGAATAAATTACTTTTTTTGTTTCATTTTTGGTTTTGACTATTGGAGTTTTTTCCTCTTCCTTCCTGTTGTGGCAGCTCTATTAATTTTAAAAAGTTTATTAGGCAACTGGGCAGCATTCTCTGCCTCCCATCCCTGCAGGGCTTCCCAAAAGAAGGAGAAAAGCGATATGAGTGTAAAGTTCATTGATCCTAAAACAACCAAACAAACCAACCACTCAAATTTTGTGTCAGATCTGGAGTAGGTGTATTTTTTTTTTTTGTGCCAGTTAAGTGTGGTAGAAGTACTTACGTAAAGCCATTTTATATTTTGATTTATTTATTTAGAGGCTACTTTTAAATGGTAACAAATAGAGGTTACTGTGATGGAGTGTGTTGGTTACAGGCATCTCATCATCGCCATCAGAAGTTTCTGCTGCTGTACACTATTTCACTAGCTTTCTTTTTCCAGGTTTCTTGCATGTTATAAACAGAAAATCCCACTCTTCATTCCAGTAGAGATTTAGGAAGCATGACAACTTTATTAAAGAGCTTTCAAACTTCATCTTGAAAGTTTTGGTGTGTTTGTTGGGCTTTTTTTAAGCTTTAATTAATGGTGACTTCTAAACCAGAAACTATGAATCCTGGGTGGGGTTTAGTGGTGTGGGTTTGTTTTTTTTTGTTAGCATGACAGAGCTTATGTTGGGAGGTGGGGTTTTTTGTGGGATTTTTTTTTTTTGCTGTAATTCTTTGGGTAAGTCTGTACAGTGAATGTTGCTGACTATTCCAGCTTTGTCTGCAATAGTGTGGGCTAATGAAGTTGTTGTGGTTTAACACTAGCCCGCAACTGGGACTACGCAGCCGCTTGCTCACCCCTGGAAGGGTAGGGAGAAGAGGCTTGAGATAAAGATGGTTTAATAGAACAGTAACAATAGAAGATAGTAATACTAATGGTAAAAGAATATACAAAATAAATTGGTACAACACAGGTTGCTCTCACCACCTGATGATTAATCTGCACGGATTATAGATTCCTGCCCCCTGGGTCAACCCCTATTTATTTACCGAGCGTGACGTCCAACAAATAAAACAATATGTGATATCAACGTTATTCTCATACTAAATCCAAAACACAGCAGCCACTAGGAAGAAAATGAACTTTATCCCAGCTGAAACCAGGACAGGAGTACTGGGGAAGATGAGGTAGCAGTACAGCATTTACGTGGGGGTGGTTAAATTCCCAGCTATGGACCCGCCTTCTGTGGGAGCTGACGTCTCTATGGGGACAAGGATATGTTTAGTAGGGGTATGAATGAGAAACTCTGGTTTTCTGGTACTGAAAAGCTAAGATTTCACATCAAATGAAGTGATCCAAGCCTGGTCACTTAAAAGCATTTAAACAGCACTTCCTGATGTCTCATTCAAAGCCTGTATTGAAATATTTGGGACCTGTTATGCAATGTTGCGATGAGTGTTTCCTTTCCGCTTATTAAAATATTGCATACATTTCAACACTTCTTACCAGTGGACTGAAGAAATAGATATGACAACAATGGGTGTATTAAAGCTTAAAGTTAAGAGGTTTTAGTGGAAAATGAGTTTTATTTGTGTCTTAGTTTAGAGTTAAACCATTAAAACTTAATCTGCAAAATGATTAGGTTTACTACCTTTCAGTATTACAGAAAAGCTCAACCGAAATGCTGCGCTATACGTTTTTTCCAGACCTCTGTATCCCTTGTGTTAAGATTTCTCTGGAGTGAAGTTTGCGTCAAGCAGACCCAGTTGGCTTTTAGTCTACAAAGCTGTTAAGTTTAATCTTGTTCCAGTTTAATTTGAATGTCATGGATTGAAATTATATGCATGGCCGTTTTTCTTTTTTGCGAAGAGTTGGATTTGGAACGAAAGCAAAATGGCTCGAGGACGCAAGAGCAATAGCATCAATCAGAGCGACTTCACTAACAGCACCAATCCTCAGGATTTAGAGAGAAGACTTTTTATCGGCAATTTGCCCACAGACCACATGACTCGTGAAGAAATGCAAGAGATATTTTCAAAATATGGCAAAATCAGGGGTTAGTATATTATCTTATGCCTTTTTGTGGCTGGGAATTCAGTGAGAAATATAACTTTCATGCTTGTCAAATGCTATTTGATGATGATGAGAGGAGCGACTAATGTTCCTAAAAAGTGACCTTTTAATGATAATTTTCTCTGTCTACATTTTATCTAAAACAGTGATTCCTTCAGTACAGCTGAACATAATGAATATATCAGCTATGTTTTAGCTTTTGGGGTTGCAGTGTGACATTACAGTATTCTTTCAAGTGACTTCATAGTCTCTTAATCAAATCTTGGTCACTTCATCAGCTGTATTTTGGTCACTGCCCTGTCAGAAGGAAGTCAATCTATGAAGTATATTTCAGAGCCTTTGAGCTCTGCGTTTTGATCCTGGTAGATTTGCTTTTTCCAGGAAACTTCCCTAGTGGTTTTTGGGTAGTGCCCTTTGCTCGTTCGCCTGGTGGGGTTAGGTGATGGCCTGGGTGCGGGTTAGTACTGTCCCTTAGTTGTAACTGGTCTTGCCCTGCTGTTAACTTTTCCAGCCCTCAGCATGTACCATGGCTATGGGTTCGTGCAGTATGACCGTCTAGAAGATGTCCAGGCCGCTCTGGACGGTGAGAAGGGTCGTCTTTATAAAGGGTATAGATTAGGTAAGGAAAACTGATCCGTGCTCTCCTACTGATCCCAGCATGCATTCTGGTAGAAAGAGTGCTTTTTTGTTTGAAAGCTCTCTGGAAAGATCACTGTGTCAAACTTGCCTGGCATTAGTCTAAAATCACTTTTACTAGGTATGTATTTGCTTTCTGAGTTATTTGCTTAAGTGCTGTGTGGTTCATCTACAGTGTTTTCTCCCACTACCTAGGTCTTACTCTGAATTTATTTTTATGTGTCAGCATTTCAAAAGCTCTCTTGCCCTGTCTAAGTAACTGTTCAACATGTAAGCCCTGGAAAGTGGTCATTGCAACTTCATACATGTAGTTTCAAAAACATTTCTAAACCAATATTGGCCTTCATCATGACAGGTTCAGAGGAATTGGACACAGCACTTAGTGCCTTGTTAGATAAGTAATCTTAATTTGGATTTTTTTGCACATGTGAAATCAATCTGTAAGTAGTGCTATAAATACTAGGTGCTTAAAAAAAAAAAAAAGCTGTTTCCATGATGAAAATAATTCCAAGATGAAAATAATTCTGCTAAATATGCTGGGAGCAAACTTAAACAGAACAGAAATGAATGGTTAGAAATCTAAGAGTAATCTAATAAATGCAAGCAAAAAATGACTTTTGAAGTAAGCCTATGCTGAATTGGAGAAAAACAGTTTGACTTAGAAAGGAGCAATAAATAATAACTTGTGGGAAGGTGTATATGCAGTAGCAAATATGACCCTGAAGATGGAAGTGGAGGCAAATAGACAAGGAGGGTAGAGGATACAAGAGGAAATTAGGCCAACATTGTCGAAGTCTGGAAGCTTAAATAGGAGCAAGTGTGGCTGTTTTAGCAGCCAAGGTGTGCCTGCCTGGAAATGATAAATTTTCTAACTGGAAAGGACCACTTAGTCTTCAGTTAGTGTTTCTGCTGTCTATTTTTGAAGAGGCAGAAGGTGGTGTTAATATAATTTCCATTTTAATAGCAAGCTAAGGAAGGGAAAACAGCACCAAAACTACACCTCCCCAAAAAATTAAATCTAGCACCTGTGAGGCTTGTTGAAATCAAGATCTGCCTGGGCTATTAATACTGTTTTTCCAAAGGCCTTGGAAAACTAGGGAGTTTCCAGGGATCTAGCAGAGCTCTGCAGATGTGCCAGTGGGCAGCACAAATGGGATAAGCCTGGCATCAGTCCCTGGTAACAAAGGGATTCTTTTACCTGACTCTCAAAGAGAAGTGAGTTAATTAATGCCAATCAAAATAAATCCTGTCAAGCTAACTTATTCTTGTGATACAGCAAGTTTTATGGCTGAAAGTAGCAGTGTTGATATAAAATACTTCTGTAAGATATTTGATTAAGAAACTAGAACAATTAAAAGCAACGGAGGGTTAAATGGATTTCAAATAATCTCAGTGTAACATAGATTGAATTGCTCAGTGCTTTGAGTTGTGTTCTGGAAAAATTGATTCTTGGCCACACGGTGCTTTTATAAGTGACTTGGAAAGAAAACACACAATCATGTTTTAAAAAGAGAATGAAATAATGAAGATTGAGTTGCTGATGGTGAAATGACTTGGACGTCTTCCTAAGATGGGTGCAGGCAGAACTGAGCTTTCAGTGAAGCCAAAAGGGAAGATCTGTACCCAACAAGAGTAATTTTTTTACTATTATTTTTTTAAGAAGTGAGGTTTTGGTACGTGTGGGGTTTTGGTGTTGGAATACTGTATTCAATTCTGGTTTACCTGGTTCAAAAAGGATAATGATAAATTGGGGAAGCCCGAGAAAAATCTGAAGAAGGCTTAAAGAGTTGAAGAATGAGCCATAGAAAAAGCCTCAAGATAGAGGAGTGATGTGATCTGTGTGTCACAGAGACCAGGAGATAAGTGAGTTTTAATCTAGTGGGCATAGATATGACAAGGCCTTAAATGGGAATAAATAGTTTTGTTTAACAGCAAAGTAATTTGCTTCTGAAATAATGTATTGGAGCTTTGGTGGTTTCTGTGCTCTGGAGACTTTTAAATTGGAATTGGATGTGTTACTAAAAGATAAGCTCTAGTTCAGTGCCACTGCTGCACTGGAGATAGGAATGTGATTCAAGAAACTCTTGTCACCTGTGTTTATTCAGAAGGTTACACTGTATGATTACAGTGTCCCTGTTCATCTCAAAATCCTACAGGACAGAAGACTAATTTTTTTCTTGGAAGCTTTGTGAATGTTCAAATGCTTAACCTGTAAATGCTGTTGGCATTAAATAAAACATTATTAAATCCGTTCGTTTTGCACAAGAGAAGGATCCCTGTCAAAGGTGTTTTTTCTTCTAGTAAACTATTTTTGTTCAGATTTAAATACTTTTTTTTATTTGAAAGAAATGTATGGTATTGAGTGTAAAAAAAAAAAAAATAATAGGTTTCTGCAATGGCATCTTAAAACAGAAAATAAAAATAATCTTAAACCAAAGAAAGCAGATAGTGTCTTGTTTAAAGATAATACTTGACTTTAAGGGGGAGAAATTTCTCAAGTAAAAAATAAATGCAAGGAGAACAGTTGCTTCAGTTCTGCAGTCTGAGTATTAAATATAATTGCTAATAACACAATAAGGAAAAGCTTTGGGAGAGCTTAACCTCCAGTGTTGCATTTTATTAATACTTCCACAAATGCGTAGAAGTGTTTTCCTATCTTTTAACGAATAAAACTATGTAGGGAATAAATGTCCATCAAATGTGCTTTGTGACAATAGACAATGCAGCTGTATTTGATCCTGGAGAGGCTGCTTTGTGCTCCTGTGAACGTTGTTATGCTGCATTTGTAGCTAATGTCCAGATTGCCTCTCCCCAGCCCACGCCAAAAGAACATGCTGCTGCTTGACTGACAACAAGAGCAAAAATTAGAACTAATCCCTTAATTCTAATTTTAATCTTGAAAGAAATGAAGGATAGTTTGGGAGTTTACAGAAGATGTCAAGACTGAGAATGCCTAAAGACATTGTGGCGTGTTTATTCACTTGCAAGAGCTTTGAAAGGAGTTAATGTAAATAAGTAATAAGACATTTTAATTTTCGATAGATTCTCAGAGAGCAGGTAGGCCCTAGGTTTGTTCCTTTCCTTAAAAGGTTCTCAGTAAAACATCTGAAATAATTTCTGTTTGTCCTTCCCCCCTCTCCCCCCCAGTTCACTATTTCATCTTCAATCACCTGTTAAACTTTGTTTCCTCACAGTAGAGCAATATGGGTCCCTGCCAGCTCTGGGGGCAACTTCACTTTTTCTGGTTGAGGACAAGACTCTGTTTCTTCAGCTCTTACTTCTTTGTATTTCACTTCATGGTGTCTTTCCTGGAGGTGCTCAGAAGCTAACCAGTTTTCAAATTTCTGATCTGTTGGATCAGTTTGCATCATGGTAACAGTGGTGTTTTGAATGCACCATGTTGACTTCATGAGGAGCTTGTTCTTCTGGCTCCTTGGATCCCGTTTCCTCACTGGTGGAGCTGTACAACTTAACGCTGCAGCAGTCCCTCGGGAGGCAGTTGCATGTGCCACTTGAGAACCCTTGGGTTATTTTCAACAAGGGCAGCAGCATGCTCCATTGAACAGGACTGGCTGTGAACTTAAGACTGTGCTGGCCATCAGCTTGCTTTCTTGGAGATTTTGAGACTCTGCTTTTTCTCCTACAGTCCATGAGTCGCTTTCTGCTCCCTCATAGGCTGCAGAAGAAAGAGGTTCTGTTATGGAATGAAGAGTCTAGATATAGGCCTGAATGTAAAGGGTTAAAACTTCTCCCAAGCTGTCCACCCTACCTTGAAGTCAGAGAAATCCATTAAAATTTCATTATGTTGTACTACTTAAACTTAATAAAAAAATGTCAAAGTGACAATGTCTCTCTGCTGAATGGATTTTCTTGCACCATCTGGATGTTGTTGAGCTTAAGTTGCTTTCATTTGAATTGTGCTGATGATCTTTTTTTTGTTCCATAGCATTGAACAGATGGGTTGATTATTCTTTACAGATATTAAAAAAGCAGTGGAAAGAAGAAATATGAATAAGGCTTCATCAAGGTCCAGTCCGGCACGAAGGTAAAGTACCTGGAAGCAGTGAGTTATTCTAGGAAGGTCAGGCTTTTAGGGCATGAGCCCTGTGGCCTGTGCTAAATGTCTGTGTCTCTTCCCTACCGCCACCTCCCCAGTCAAATGGAGATGCTCAAGCAAGACAGGACGTGACTTCTCCACCTCTAAGAGCCCTTCTGGCGCTGACACCTCAGGAGGCACGAGGGCAACCTCATGTCTGCTGCTGTTACTACAGCTAAGCCATACTTTTTGCAGCACAGGCTGTAAAAGACTTGTGAGGAAGAATACACTTGATGTTTTCTCCTGCCTCAAGTATCAGAGAAGCTGAGGCACATCTAGAGGACGCTGAGGGGCTGTAGCATTCCCAGTGCCATGCTGCAGAGGACTTTGGGATCTTACGATGTCAAAAGCTTCCAGTGCTGAAATGAGACAGGAAAAGAGCACAGGAGCGAAGCACATCACAGAGCAAACGTTCCTATCGCGCTGTCCTCTCCATGTGTGCTGGCGTCATCGGTACCTGGAACCAGTCCTGATCTCTGCAGTCAGAGTGGTGTGTACCTGCCAGCTTCTCCTGGTTTCCCACCCCTCGGTAGGCACAGCCTGTGCAGCTCCTCCACATCTTCTGTGTGTCAAATCCAAGGCACGGATTCTCCTGTCACAGGAAGACAACTTTGGTTTTCCTTTCCACGGCATTCCTAGGGAGCACACGAAGACATGCTGTGGTCACACTCTGATGCATCTTCTGTGCCTGTGCTGTAAAGCTCTCAACACAGAGGAGCATTGCCTTTTGGACTTGAAGGTAATCAAGCTCTCGTGCGTCTGGTACGCTCTAACTGTACCTGTTCAATTACCCAAAATGGGGGAAAAAGTGCAAATAGCAAGACACCTACCACCAAAAACCAGAGAATGAGTAGCTGCAATCCTTGGTATCACCTAGGTCTCTTTTACTTGCTGCACTTCACCTGCACAGGGCCAAAGGTGCTTGCAGAAAGCAGTGTGTGGGCATCACCCAGGTGGTGCCTGGGCAGCATCAGGGGGGCTCAGTCCTGCCATGGACCCCAAGAATACTGCAGGTACCTGAGCAGCAGGCACTGATGGCACATCCTTGGCCATCAGATGTCTAATGCTGATGGTCCCAGGCAGCATGGTGGGTGTAAGAGGCAGACACCTATGTTGTGAGTGTTGGTCCTCGAGCCACACCACAGAGGGACAAGAAGCAGGCACTGATGCCATGGGCATTGGGACCTGTGTCATCCTGTGTGCATGCAAGAGCAGATGCCCATGTCATGGGCCCTGAGGAGCACTGGAGGTATGTGAGCCATGGGCAGGGGTGCCCTGGGCACCAGGCTGTGGACTGAACTATCGCCAGGCTGCCAAAGGCTTTGGTGCCTCTGTGAAGGCACCGGGTTGCAGCTGGCACTGCAGACACTTGTGACCAGCCCGTGTTGCTAGCACCGAGTCCCAAGCAGCCCCGTGGCCACGGGTGGCATCGAGTCCTGGCCACGACTGCGGACGATGGAGTCTGGACCGCGCTGCAGGTGTGTGAGCGGCGGCTGCTGAGGGCGGCCTGCAGAGTCCCGTGCTGAGTCCCGAGCACACGTGGCCAGCAGTGCTGGTGCTGCAGGGGTCGGACCGTGGTGACAAAGGTGTGGAAGCAGAAGGCTGCTCTGCCTTGGTGCTGCTGCTGCCTCTCTGTGAGCAGCAGGGCAGCCCTGCAGGTGCAAGAGCGCCGGGGACCCGCGCCACCTCTCTACTCCTGCCCCAGTCGTGCGTTGTTCACTCTGGATCTTTTTTGTCTCTGCAGCTCCTGAATACAGCCTGTTCTGGTCACCCCCACCCAGCTGGAATAAATGTCATATGCCAAACAACTCTGCTGCATCTGGCTCTTTTGCTGTCTAGTCTTCCAACTGCGGAAAGATCAGTTGCTCCATATCCGCTAGAGCAAGTCAGAAGTTTCCCCTCCTGAGCTTCTGCCATTGTTCGTTCTAGGCTGGGGGGAAGGGGGAGATGACGTGTATCTCTCATGGGATGTGGTTTCAGTACAGATCACAAACAAGAAGTGGATTTGTGTGTCCAAGAGGCTGAGGGTGTTTACACTTTGTTTACACAAATACAGTGCTGCTTTTACAGGAGGAGCCTTCTGTAGGTTTTCACAAGATCTGGTTTTATCTGACATAAAAATAGAGAATTCCAGCGCTCCCCTGTCTCCCCAGCATCACTGGGTGTTTGACCACCACAGCCTGTGCTCAGACTCGGCACATCTGTCTCCTACTGTCCACCAGAACTTGGGCACATCAGCCTCCCTGCTCCTGTAGGTCTCTCCAGGTAGATGCTGCATGAATGCACTCGAGTGGAAGCAGGCTTATATTTGCTTATCTGATTAGGCTGGTAGAGGACTCTTAAAATTTGTCAAGTTTTGGAAATAAAAAGATTGAAAAAGATGGGTTTTTTTTTTTTTCTGATGGTTGTCAGTATCTTGGGCAAGGAACATTCCAAACATATGAAGCTCAGTAGTTACTCTGCAAGATTTTTATCTTTGGCTTAGACTACGGGTGAAGTTACATCTTTTCTCTGGAAAACAAAATACAACCTGGAAAAAAAACCTGCTGTTTTGGGAAAAGATGAAGACGAACGTTATTCTTCCTTGCCTCCGAAGATAGCATGGTACAAAGTCTGAATGAGATGGATCATTCAGATGGGACAGAGAAGCCTGTTGCTGCTGAGGATGCCATGCTGGTGGGTTTTGTACCCTCCTAACATGGGGCATCGTAAATATAAGACTGGCTTTCTACAGACACTATCCCTTCAAATCCAGGACTCGGCGGTAGCTCTCATTGTTCTGCTAGCAGCACAAACTCAACCACACCTTGGAACCTGCAGTGTCTTTGATCACAACAAGCTCCTTTTCTAATCACATGCCAATAACCAATTATTTCAGGTATTCTGCTGTCATTGACTACTGAATTTAATGGATCCCTTGAATACTCCTGGCTATTGCGTATTAGGCTCCAGCACCTTGAATTCTCTCAAAGAATTTGCAAAAATATGTTTGGTAGGTGATCTGTGGCTGATGTTGGAGGCCAGAGGCCTTGAAATGGTGGTTTCCGAGGTGCCTGTTCACTCCTTCCACAGGCACTCTACACTTTTAGAGATGCTTCATGAAGGAGCTTTTGGGGTCTTGTTTGGCTATGATAAACATTAGAATTAAAAAGCTTCCCCAGGCTGCTTCAACAGATACGGTTTTTTGGCAATTCTTGCTGTTGTGGGATAGGAGGGTGGATTCAGCTGCTGAGAGAAGGGTCACTTTGGCACCTCAGGTAAGAGATGTAGGGGTGACAGCACTCAGTCGTTAGCAGTCTAATGGAAGTTCCCTCTATCTTCCACAGAGAACCATACGGCTACGGGGATGGCCGAGATGCCAGACGAGACCGCTCCCCTCTCCGGGGGAGTCCACGGAGAGATCCCAGAGATGGCAGGGATGGTAGAAACGGGCGAGATTCCAGAGACACTCGAGAGATTCGAGCTAGAGACATGCGTGACTCCAGAGACCACAGGGACCGACGGGACATGCGGGACCCACGGGATATCAGGGATCCAAGAGACCTGAGGGACCCTCGCGATGTTAGAGATCTTCGCGACCCACGGGAGCCACTGTACGATCGATACAGAGACCCACGGGACATGAGGGACCCACGGGACATGAGGGACCCACGGGACATGAGAGACCCTCGGGACCCTTTGTGCAGGTAATTTCCATGGGTTTGTATTTGCTTTTATCCTGTTTCAATGGCTGCACTGATTTGAGTCGTATCAGGTATTTGAGATGAGGAAATTGCTCTGACTGTTGACAGTCAGGTACCTGCTTTGTGTCTCGTGAAGACCGGGTGGGTACTTCAGAAATGAAACTGGATGAAGGTCTGCGTGTGACGCGTTGGACAAAGTTATGGCCTGAGATTGTGCTGGAGCATAGAAAGCCTTGCTTCTTCTCTAAATCTTGCAGACGAGATGAAGGTTATGACCGTTACCTTCACATTGACGACTACTGTCGGCGCAAGGATGACTCTTACTACGACCGTTACAAAGAGCATTTTGATAGAGCTCCAGTGAATTCAGAAGGTGAGTCCCTGCAACGTGATAATGAGCAGATTCACGTTCTCCCACGGGAGATGCCTGCGGTGCCGAGTGCGTTGCGTTCTCTGGTTCAGAATTTCAGACAGACCAGCTGTATGCACGTCACTGCCCCAAGCAGATCCAAAGGGCATGATTTGTTCTGTCCCTGTGGTTTGCTTTCAGACCGTCTGAAGCGTGAGGAGCGGCGCCGGGAGGAGCTGTACCGTCAGTACTATGAGGAAATCAAGAGGCGTTTTGATGCCGAGAGACCTGTGGATTGTTCTGTCATCGTGGTGAATAAACAGACAAAGTAAGAAAACAGGACAAATTTTGTTATTGCATCGTACAAGAATATGGAATTAAACTTAGTCCTGCCTTGAGGCTGTTGTGTTATGGGTTGCTCTTGAGGAACATGGCTTGAGAGCCCTCAGGAAATGACAGCTTTCTGAGTATATATGTGTTGATGTGGGAATATATGTTGATGAGATGGAGAAATGTTGTATCTTGTGCTCCACTTCTATTTCCTTCACTATGCCTTCTTCTGATACTTTTCTACCTACTCTTTATATCAACCTACTGTCACGACAGGTTATAGTGGCCTCTGCTTGTTTTTCGTGGGTTGACTGATAGGGAATTTATTAATATGTGCCTGGCAGCAGGTGATTCAGAGCAGTTGTTGGGGGGTTCATTTCAGAGCTCCTGTCAGGCTGGTTACTAGGTCAGATACCAGTCAATACTATTAATCCAACGTGCACAAAGTATAGATCTGGCTTGGGGTCTGAAGAAAATGTTTGCCAAGGTGAAATCTAAAGCTCTGGCTCCTTAGCCTTTAGGAAAAAAGATCAAGAGTTGCTTTTAACTTTGCTCTATGTGTGAGGCAGAAAGAGAGAGCTGGGACTTGTCTGATCTGGTGGTAGGAGACAGAACAGGAAATCGGAACAAGGGGAGCAGTAAAACTAGAAATAAAATTCTGTGATTTGCCTTTAATGGAGTTGATTACCTGTTGGAACAAATCTTGAAAGGAAATTTTAGATTCGTTATGCCTTGGTGGATAGAAGTCTTCAGAAGATACTTTAATAGACCACAGGCTATTTTTGTGCAATAGGATCAGCTTAGTACCTTAAAGATCATTTTGGCCTGTAACAGCTACAAACCTTAAGAGCATGTTAATAAATCTTGGGTATTGAAGCACTGATGTCACTTACCATTGACCTGTTGAAAGGTGGCTCCTGAATAACTTAGATACACGTTTGGTGTAACTCAAAAATCCTCAAAAATTGGGGGGTTGGTACTGATTAAAATAAGCTTAAAAATAAAGATTTGAAAACTTTGAGCTCAGCCACATGACCTCAGGTTTGTGTTTGGAATGGAAAATCTGCAGAACCACAGATAGAGGAACAGGGGATCCCTAGATCCTGTGTTGATACTGGGTTTGGGCAGAAAGCAGCTAGTGGAACAAAAGAGAAGATGTGTTTGGAACTCAAGTGAATGTTTATGGATGGGTAGTTCTCTTCTGAAAATTAATCTTCAACTCCAGAAGTTGGGCTGTGCTACGGTGAATTAGGATAAGGTGTATTTGAACAGTTAAGATACTGAATGTAGCACAAGTAACTGGCTCCTGTGGGTTTGCTGCTCTGCTGTGTACCCCTTAGATCTCTGCAAGCATAAATTATCTCACTTAATGACTTCAGTTTAAACACTCTTCTATGTAAGCAAATTTATAATAGTGTAAATCCCTTTGCAAACACTCTGTTTCTCGGCTAAGCTGAGGCTTGATTTGTAATCTCTTTCTGTTACACTGAAATGACTGATTCTGGTCAAAATGAGGGTAGGATCTGGGCTTGTAATGTTATTGTACTGAGATTGCTTTACTACTGCCGTGTTAAACGTTACGAAGCTTGGCAGGCCATCAGAAAACCAAACCTGAGATGATGGAGAGGGCGGATGTGACTGACTTGTTAAACTCTGCTGGCTCTGCTTTGTGGTAGGGAGTACGCGGAGTCGGTGGGGCGGAAGGTGCGGGATCTGGGCATGGTAGTGGACCTCATCTTCCTCAACACAGAGATGTCACTGATGCAAGCCCTGGACGATGTGAGCAGAGGAGGATCTCCTTTTGCCATTGTCATCACCCAGCAGCATCAAGTTCACCGCTCTTGCACTGTTAACATCATGTTTGGCACCCCGCAAGGTACTGAGGTCTCATAGGCTCTGCAGCTCTGTGGTCACCCAAACCACTCCTAGTGCTGCCTTAGTGGCAGCAGAATCACACAGGACAAAGTTCATCCTTGCTGTGACATAGTTATTAATGACTTGACACCAGGTCATAAATCTGAATATCATTATTTCAAGTTTCCATAATACTTTATTTGTCCCTCGTTGAATTTCTGCCAGGGGAGAGTATCTCAGCTGTGATCTTAGCACCTAACGTCACCAGCCTTTGCATCTTAGGGCAAGTCATGAACCCCAGCTCTAGAAATGACTGGTTTCTGAGTAATACCAGTCCAACCTCAGTTTATCACTTGTTGCTCTCAAAGAACAGCATGTTTGGAATGTGAAAAATTACAGGACAGATTTTAAAAACAAATGTGATTTAAGGAAAACAGAATAAGGATAGTGTATTTGCTGAAAGTAAAGATCTGATTGTGAAACTGGGAAGAGTTATAAAAAGATACAACTATGAAGTGATTTGGGGTATGTGCTCCATCTTTTTAGCATTTTAGCGCTGTTTATACTTGTCACACCACTTTCTATGTCAGGGTGTGACTTGCTTGTTGTGAGGGTGGGTGTCGGTATTAACAAAATGTCAGAATGTGATCTCAGAAAGCAACTTTTTGCCCTGATCAGGTTATTTCTCCCTTAGTGTGTTCTCAAGTAATGTTTCGTGAGGTTCATCTGGGAGAATAAACTGCTGAATGCACAGTCTGGAGAGAATAAACTTCTGAATGCACACTGGGTTTTGTGTGCTTACTGACTGAAGAATCCCTTTGTCTTTTAGCATTGGATGCAGAAGGACTAGGAGGGTTCTCTCCCTGCAAAGCTCATGCACACTTTCACTGGGCTTTCCACTGCCCTTGGTTTTAATTCTGGTTTGATTTAACACCCGTCCTCCCACCAAAGCTTCTCCTCTTCTTTATTGGATCTAACAGTGTATCAGATCCGATAAGAACCCCAGTCATTAGCTCACCCACAGCTCTTTCTAGAGATTAAATAAGCTCACCTGAACTGCATGTGGCCACCTTTCCATTCACATCAGTTTCAGGGAACTCTTTCAGAACTTGTGCAATGCTAATGTTAAAATGAACCCTGGTTTTCTGTTACGAGGAAGAGGGTGGTGGGATTTGATTATCTGCAGGCGTGAAAAGTACCCAGAGCTTTGGGCACTTCAGGAGGGTAGAGGCCTTCTCTTTTGATCTCCCTGCTTATATCTATGTTCAGGGGAATATTTGCCTGTGTGCTTTGTGAGATGGGAGTAATAACTTCAAAAACTTTAAAAGGCAAGTGCAAAAAAACCCCCATGTTGGAATAGACCATTATTCACTGTATTACAGAAGAACTTGATTTCTGCTTATTGCCCCAGAGTAGTAAACAGAAGCAGCAATGTGACATCAAGCCAGTGCTTTGTTCCTCCTCGTCTCCTGCATGTGCCCACAGAATCAAAAAGTATTGCCATTGCTGTCCTGCTCTGGAAAGGTTTAGCAGCCTTCAGAGGACAAGTTTTGGATTTATCCAAGGCTTTACCCGTAGAATGGCTGGAAATGTCTCCTCTTGGAGCACAGAGATTTTATATGAGAGGTAGAGGGAGCTGCTTTCCCTTTTAATTGGGTGAGAGGCAAGATAGACGTTTCTTGACTGATATGGTATCTTCTGAGAGCCCTCAGCTATGGAAGAAAAGGGTGGCCTTGCTGGGCGGTAGGCTTGAGCCTTCTCCTGGCTTAGGAAATTGGACTGGGAAGCTTCCCAAATCTAGGCTCGCAATCCCAAAGCAGTGCCTGCCCGCTGAAGGAGATGTGCTGGTGTGTGTGAGGCCAGGGCACCTTCTGTGAACGTCACTTTGGTTTACTTAAAACGTTTCTTTTCCTTGTGCAGAACACCGCAACATGCCCCAGGATGACGCCATGGTGCTGGTGGCAAGGAATTACAAGCGCTACAAAACGGAGTCGCGGGAGAAGGAGCGGGAGGAGATCGCCCGGCAGGCTGCCAAGATGGCAGACGAGGCTGTTCTGCAGGAGCGGGAGCGCCCACCCCCCATGGAGGAGGGTGTCAGAGGAGGTCACCCTCCAGGGATCCAGACTCTCTTGAACCTGCTGGCAGACAATCACTGTCTAACTGCCGAGGAGACTGATAAAGTGATTAATTACTTGAGAGACCGGAAGGAGCGGTTACTGAGGGGAAGCGGTGATTCTCTGCAGGGTAAGTTTCTCAGCCTTAGACAAGGCTGTGAATCATATGGTTTGGGGCTGGGAAACCAAAATACTCCTGGGACTGCAGAGGAGTCCTGGTGTCGTAATTTACTCACGCAGAGCCTCGTTGTACAGAGATGGACCTGTCCTTGGGAGTCCTGAGACGATTCAGGTCTTTCAAGGGAAAGAACTTTTATATTGGATTCTCTCAGGGAAACCACGGGGCTGCCCGAACTGGTTTGGCTGCAAATGAAGGGCAACAGTTCTGCTGAACGGTTTGGGTTGCCCAGAGCTGTGTAGCTGTCCTGTTCAGAGGGCAGGTATTCACTGGTGCTTGTGTCTCTGGAAGCTGTTGCACTGGTTTTCTTTAGGTGCCTCTTCAAGGGAATTTGCAGAGCTTTGACCCTCTTTCCTTTCTTTCCCAGCACCCATGTCAAGACAGTCTTTGGGGGCACCTTCAGGATCATCTCTGGGTAGTCAGTCCAGCCTTCCAAGCTCTCAGGCTCATCAGGGTTCACAGCCTCTGGTCTCTGCTCCTTCTGTTCCAGTCTCCTCTTCTAATCCTCAGCAGGAGCTTCAAGCAAAAATCCTCAGTCTCTTCAACAGCGGGGCGGCAGCAGCAGCAGCAGCTGCTGTAGCAAACAGCAGTTCTGCAGCTTCTGCGGGTGCTTCAGGTGGCACTCCGACCCAGAACTTTGCTAACATGGCCAGCAGTCAGGCCCGCTCAGCACCCATCAGTGCTGGAAATTTAAACCAGGCTCAGCAGAGGTTGCAGACCCCGAGCACGCAGCTTCCTGCTCTCCAAGGCCCTTCAAGAAACGCAGGCCCAAGACCTGGAGCTCCTCCACAAGCTCAGTCGCTCTACGGTCAGCACCAAAATCGCCTCCCTGCACCAGGCAACGTACCTGCTCAAAGGCCAGTGTCTTCTGGTATCAACTTTGACAACCCCAGTGTACAGAAAGCCTTGGACACCCTTATCCAGAGTGGCCCTGCACTCTCTCACCTGGTAAGCCAAACGGTGGCCCAGGGG
This sequence comes from Scolopax mira, assembly GCA_004320125.1. NCBI lineage: Eukaryota > Metazoa > Chordata > Aves > Charadriiformes > Scolopacidae > Scolopax > Scolopax mira. The sequence continues at coordinate 101,687 of BJBW01001236.1, read as the reverse complement.
CGAGCAGGGTCCTCAGCCCAGCAACCTATGGGTTCCTACCAGCGACACTATTAAAGCTGAGCTGTCAGGCCCTGCCCCCTTCCCTTTGCCATTCCATACTTAGAGCTGTTTAAAGAGTCTCCTGTCCTTGACGTGGGACGAATGCCCCTGGATATGCATGTCCTCTCCACTTTGGTGAGAGTGTACCCCCGGTGGCATTGCTGCTGCCTGTTCTAGCGCTGCCCTTCCTCACCCTGGTCTGGTTTGCAGTCTTTGGAGAAACGTTTTCTCAGCGGGCACCACGTGCTAATTTGGATAATGGGTTGTTTTGTCCAGTCCCAGAAGCTGCTGCAATGATGGTCCTTCTCAATTTTCCTCACTCTCAGTAGCTGGTGCATCTTCACATTGTGGTGCAGTTGTGGTCTCGCTGAACGGTCTTAGTATAGTTTTTGGCTCAGTGATTTTGAGGAAACGGGACTGAACAGAGCGGTAACGCTGACTGGGCCTTCTTGGAGACCCACCTTTTTGGAATGAGAACTGTTTATCTTTGGATATTTTTTTTTTTATTTCTTTTTTTTGAAACGGCATATAAGCCAGTTGGAAAGTACAGGGGTAGCGCCAGCAGCTGGGCTCATGAAGCACATGCCTGAGCACTCCTCAGTCACCCGGGACCGGGCCGTTTGGTCCCTCTGGAGCTGGACTGTGGTGTCCCTGGCAGAGCAAGGCCGAGAAACGCTCCTCACCTGGCCCAGCTCACCGAAACGGTCAGACCATCAGGGCAGATCCCAAACACGAGAGCTTCCAGCCAAGGAAACGGTCTGTTGATTTGCCTACACCGAGTAGTCAGTGTTAAGATCAATCTGTTAAATTTGATGTATAAATTTTCCTTTTCTTCTCATCTTGCTTTGGGACGGTTGGTTCCTGTAGCCCAGTGGCTCAGCCTCACTGACCTGCTGCAGGCCCTCCCTTGGGAATTCCCTGCAACCAGTTCCCAGGTGGTGGGTGTCTGCTCCCTGAACCTTCATCTCGCTCTCGATGGCTGTTCTGTCCAGCTGAAGTGGGGAGGCTGTGCCAAGATGCAATACCATAATTTTATACCTTGTTTTTTTGTTCTACACTTTGGTAGCTGCAGCGGACAGTTGAGTGGAAAATCGGGCAGTGATTCTTCACCGTGTTTTTAACCAGTAACATACTTTGATACCAGAACATAAAACATCTCTTAACTCTGTGGTCCTCCCCATCACGGCCTTCTTGGCGTCCGTAGGCTTCCTGCAGAGAACTGAAAGAAACTGAGAAAGCGGTGTTCTTGGAGGAGAGAATTTTCTTTGTCCCAGGTGGTTTGTGTTGTAGCATATTATTTTTTTTTTTTCTCTCTCTGTGCTGTTAACGAGAGGACATTACTTTTTAATAAAAAGGCAGGAAAAACGTTTTGTTGCATTTTTGACACTTGACAGCTTGAGTGCCACGGGAATACATTATTCCACTGTGTTTGCCATTGCTCTCTTTTCTGGAGGAGCTGTGTCAGACGCTGCCCTGCGCTGGATGCCAAGCAGAAGGTGTACAAACCTTCTGACCTCTGGGAGGATGGTGTGGTCTGTCTCAGTTTCTAACAGTTTGGGGTTGAAGTACCTCACAGCTGCCTGTTCTGGCACAGTGGACTCAGAGGGTCTTGGGCAGAGCAAGGGGACACACACGGGGCAGGGGCTGGTGTGAGAGGTCCCAAGCGTCCCCGGCTGCTGGTGGCAGGAGGGGAGGGTGCATTTGGGCCAGCAAGGAGCTGGACTGGTAGCCCTGCCACAGCTGCAGCTGATTGTCTGCTGCTGTGTGAAGTCAGGGCCACCAGTCCCTGTGCACTGAGCACTTGGACTTTGGGCTGCCGTTACCACACAGCCCGAAACGGGAGGGAAGGATGTCTCTCTGCCATCTTCCTTCCTCTGGGCTCTTTTTGTTAGATCTCTACATCTCTATGGCCCCACAGGCAGGTAAAGCAGCTTTGCTGGGGTGATCAGAAATTTGTGTGAGCTTAAATGTGGGAACAGTGGTGCTTGGGAGAGGCTGTTCCTCTCCTTGTGGTTTTTTTTTTTTTTGCTCCCTTACTGCTCCTTGTTCCGGAATCGGTAGCAGCAAAGTGCAAAATAGCCATGGAGACCCTGGAAGCAAGTGAAAACTCCCCATGCAAGTAGTGAAGGGTGTAATAAAATCATTTATTGCATTTTGTGCAGACAGGAGTCTAGAAAAATGAATACAGTTAAAGCAGTAAAGCATTAACAGGGAGCATTCAACAGCCGAGGAGCCACTCCTCCATTAATACCTGCACAGAGAACACGGGGTCTGTACTGAGGCGGCCTAATGCACGATACTCAAACACTCACAGAAATTAAATGCAAGCCTAGTACTCTTTTTTTTTTTTTCTTTTTTTTTCTTTTTTTTTTTTTGGTTTGCAACCTGTTTTATTTACAAGGTTTTAAACTTAATTGCATTGCTCTGCACACAGATTCTCTAAAACACAAAGCATACTAGGTCACTACATGTCTATTGAAATATTGCACTCGAATAAAAGTCACTTGAATGGACGTAGAACATCAAGCTACGGTGATTAAAAGATTATTGAATGAACTGACTTTGTGGTAACATTCATAACAAATATATTGCACATGTAGCACAGAAAAGTGTTTGTAACCAGCAAATCTCAGACCTTTCGGTCTTTTCTGCTAGTTTTTAGTCCTGCTACACAGAGGAGGGTCTTGACTTTTCTAGTGCAACTCTCACCCTTGTGCAGTATCTAGTCCTTCCTCTCGTCCGGCCATCTGGAAGATGCTGCCCAGAGAGGTGCTGGAGTCTCCTTCTCTGGAGACATTCCAAACCCTCCTGGACGTCTTCCTGTGCAACCTGCTCTGGGTGGACCTGCTTTGGCGGGGGGGGGGGTGGACTAGATGATCTCCAGAGGTCCCTTCCAACCCCAGATCATTTTGTGACCCACCCCAGCCCAGGTTCTGGACGCTGCCCGCACCTCCTCTACCTGCTCTCCTCTGCCTTGTTGCCTGCACCTCGTGGTGGCCGCAGTGACGTGAGGTGGCCACGGTGACACGAGCCACCCTGCTACCCCACCATCCCAGCGGGTCCTGTCTGCTCAGCGCTGCTCCCGGCAGCAGCCTGCTCCTCAAACTAACTTTAGGGGGGGGAAAAAAAGGTGGTGGGAGTGGGGGGATTGGGGGTTTTGTTGTCAAGACCTTCCTGTCTGGAACAAAAACCGAAACGTGTCTGCGCATGTGCCAGGGAGGAACTTGCATGTCTACCGGAGGAGGACACTTGTCTTCACCAAGGTGGAACGGCAGAAGGGTGCTCCTTTTGGGGGGGGACAGGGGGGGGAACTGAACACTCACAGAGGCCGAACGTGCAGGGCTGGGTTTGTAAACGAACATGCAGCACTCTCTGCTAAAACTGGCCCTCTCCAGCCGTGGGGAACGCGCCGACGGAGCCAGCACCTCTCTCGCCACAGCCAAATTTTTGCCTGGAGGGATGGTGGGGGGGGTGTGGTGGGGGTGGTTGAGGCAGCCCTGGCTCTGTCTAGAGCTGTGCCCCCTGCTCTTGCTGGAGGATGAGGAAGGGGAAATGCCTGGGTTGTTGGTTTTTTTTCCAACGGGAGTGATGGAAGGGGCTCGTCTGCCTGTTCCCCTGGGGGAGCAGCTTTACAGTCGGGGGGCTGAAGTGAGGGGGGGGTGATGCCGAGGGGGAATGGGATCTGCTGGAGATGCTGGGGAGGTGATGAAGCAACCCCCTCAGGGGAGAAGCGTGCCCTGGGCTGCTGCCTCACCGCTGCTCTGCAGACCACCCTCTGCCACCCTCTACCCCCGGCCAAAGGAAGAGCTCTTTGCCCTGATGCTGCCATCTTGGCACTGGGGTCGCCGGTGCCGCCGTGCCCCCTGTGGTGGGGGGTGGGGGGGACCAGGGCACCCACCGCAGGGCAACGGCCAAGCTGGAACGAGAGGGTGACTGCAGGGAGCGGGGTGGCATCGTCTGAAAGAGGCAGAGTGGTCCAGCCCCAACCAGCGTGGTGCTGGCACGTGCGATGAGTGGGCAGGGCGCTGTGCCTTTCCCCCCACACCCCTCCCATGGCTGCAGAAGTGCCTCGGATCATTTCGGGAGGCTGGAAGCAGCACGTGAGGTTGCGAGTGGCCGTGTAGGACCAGAGAGCTCGACACCAGCAAATCCCAGTTGCCACAGGGCTACCCTTCCCAAAGACAAAGGAACTTTTCGCCTGCAGGTGCCTGCTGGCCCTTTCGACAGCAGGACCAGAGGGTGCTACCCTGTGTTTCTGCACCCCTCATCGACCAGGTTTCAGCTCACCCTGACGGTCACCTCCTGTAAACGCTGAGCCCCCGCCATGTCCTCGGGACTGGCTTCTACACCAGGGTCTGCCACACAGACCCGTGCAGCCGGGCAGAAAGTCGGGCTGGAAGGGAGGCACTTTGGGAGTGATGGAAATGTTCGGAGCAAGGTATGAGCAGGCACAGATGTGCAGCTGGGGCTTGGGTTTGGTCTGGGAGCGAGTCCAAGTCGTATCTCAAAGCCAAAAAAAACCCACAAAACAAACCCAACAACAAAAAAACCAACCTCAATATCAAAAAAACCCCACACTACTTTTGATCCAGGCAGCCCCAAATAGCTTTGGCCTGGACCTGGAGGAGTAGAAAGCTCTGCAGAGGGAGCGGGGCCTGGAGTCATCCAGTGCAGAGGGATTTTCCTGCACTCAGTGAGGAAAGTGAGGCAGGAGCTGAGGGCAGGAGGGATGAGCGGGCAGGGGGCCGGAGGCAGCCGCTGCCAGGCTACCTGTGGGGACACTGTGGTGGCCACTCTGTGCTGGTGGGGAGGCTGTTGGGGTGCGGGGAGGCACTGGGGAGCGGTTTTGGGGGTGGGGGTGAGGAGGTGAGTGCTCCAGCACAGGGGCTCAGCTCCATCCAGGGGACAAATCGCTGCCGCTTCGGGCCAGGCTGGTGCAAAGCAGCCAGCGCTGCCGGGAGAGGGCAACTCTTAGCAGGCTGCACTTCGAGTGGAAGCTCAAATGCTGCTGTGAAACAAGTTCAGAAAAAGTCTGTGACTTCTTTTTCCCTGAAAACTCTTGAAGAAGCTAAATCGAGAAGAGAATGAAGCTGTGACCTGGCCCTTTCCCGGGGGCTGCCGGTGGCCGGGGAAGGCTGTCGCCTTCACCACCGTCCCGGAGCACTCGGTGCGACGGACGGGTCCCCCCGTTTCGTGGGGGGGGAGCAGCCCGTCTCGTCTCTCTGTCCCCGCGGCCTGGTGCTAGCAGAGCCCTGCATCTCTCAGAAATAGATATAGATCTCTATATATAGACTTCATCTGGTTCTATTAACATAAATATGATCACTTTAAAAATACACGTACTGTATTATGTACACTATGTACAGGGGGTCAGGGTGGGCGCCAGTGGGCACCCTGGGCTGCCCTCGGCACCGCTTCCTGCGTGGTTCCTGGAACCGTTCACATTTGTTAAAAGCTCCTCAGTTTCTCTGGCGTGAGAGATGCTGGGGGGGACGACAACAAGAGGAGGGGGGGACAGGGAAGGGGGCGACCCTGCAGCTGCTGCCAAAGGTAAGACCTGTTTGAACTGCCCCGGTGTGCCCTGCTGCCTGGGGGGCTGCCTGCTGCGGCGTGGGGCAGCAGGAAGGGACGAGCTTCGGGGTGCAGTGGCCACATGGCTAGCGCCTGGGCCGCCCTGGCCAGCTGGGTGCGGGAGTGCCATGATGCCAGGGGGCGGTGGGACCCCTATAGCCACCCCTCGCCTGGGGGGGAGGGAGTGTTTGGCCCTGTCAGGCCAGGCAAACAGACTTTGCATATGTTAAAACTAGAGATAAGTTTTAACTTAGATTAACTTAGCAGAGAGAAGAACTTTCCGACAGCCCCACGGCAGCGTCCTGGGGGCTGGGTTAGCAGCAAAAGCCCCAGGGAGCAGCAGGGAGCACGGCAGGGCATGGGGGGACATGATGCACGTGCAGGTGCTGGGACCAGCCGAGCTGGCCACTGCCGGGGGTCTGAGAGCCCCCGGTGCCCCAGGGGCGGGGGAGCAGGGAGGGGGAATGGGACAGGGCCCTTCTGCACCCAGGCCAAAAATAGGCTCTGATGCCTCAGCGGGGGGTGGTAGTGGGGGGGTGTCAGTGGCACCCACACAGCAACAGCAGCTGGAGAGCTGCTCCAGCTCTTGCTGGACATGGTGGGACCTCTGCTCAGGTCCCGACACCGCAGCTCCACGCCGTGACCACTGCACAAGCACCAGGAGAGCACCAGGGCAGAGAGAGCCTGGAGTCAGCGGGGAGGGGGACAGGGAGCAACCCCCCGCCATCCACCCACCCACCCACCCCAGTTTCGGGGCTCATGCTGTTGCGGGATTGCTGCCCTCCAGCACCCCACCACCCCCTTTAGAGCTGCCCCCCACCCTCTGCCCCCTCCAAACCATCACGCTGCATCTCCACAAAGCTCGGCTCACGGCCTCCAGAGACGAGGGGCACCGAGGAGTCAGCAGCGAGGTGTGGCTGTCCGGGACCATCCTGGCGAGCGGCAACCGGGATGGGGGTACACACCATAGGAGACAGCCCCGGGCACTGCCGGAGGTGGGGAGAGGAGCGTCCCTCGAGGAAACTGTGCTGGTGGCCTCTCTCTTCTCCCATGGCCTCCACAGGGAGACATGGCGCCGGCGGCGGGCGGTCACGGGGCACAGGCGAGTCCAGCCAAGCTCTGTGCAGGGCTAGCAGCACGGCAGGGCCAGTCGCCCGGTCTCGGCACGGCCACCCTCCTGCCCGCCCCGGGGGTGGGGTGGGGGGGCTACAAGCAGCAGTGCTGGGGCTGGCCCTGCCGGGGACAGGCGGTGGCAGCAGCGCTGGGCTCCGGTGCTGGGTCCGTGGTACAGTGTATATATATTTATATATAAACAAGGAACAGCAGTGCTGTGATGTTGCAATGAGGAACAGCTGCTCTGGTGCTGGATGCTCCCGGAAGATCTGGTGCTGCAGTTCGAATGGAGAGATCAGGGGCACGGCCAAAGCCAGGTGAAGTTTCTGCACACCAGCTGCCACCAGGCCTTCCCTCCTCCTCTTCCTCCTCCTCCTCCTTCTCTTCCTCCTCCTCCTCCCCTCCAGGAGCACGGTGCAAAGGGGTGGCGGGGCTCGCAGTGTGCAGACAAACCTCTCTTGCGCGCCGTGTTTCAGGAGTAGATGGTGATGACCTCCCGGCCCCCACCGCGCACCAGGAGCACTCGGTCCAGGTGCTCCGTCAGCACTTCCAGGAACTCCATGTCTGCATGGCCGTCAAGGAGGAACCCACACCACAATGGAGCACAGGGACAGGGCCACAATGATGATGAGGGGCCTGGAGCATCTCTCTTACGAGGAGAGGCTGAGGGACTTGGGTCTTTTTAGTCTTGAGATAGCTTAGGGGGGATCTAATCAATGCATACAAATACTTAAAAGGTGGGTGTCCGGAGGATGGGGCTGGTCTTTTCTCAGTGGTGGCCAGGGACAGGACAAGAGGAAATAGGCACAACCTTGAGTATAAGAAGTTCCACCTAAATGTGAAGAGGAACTTCTTTACTGTGAGAGTGGTAGAGCACGGGAACAAGCCACCCAGAGAGGTGGTGGTGTCTGCTTCTCTGGAGACATTCAAAACCCACCTGGACAAGTTCCCTCTAGACCTGCTCTAGATGAACCCACTTTGGTGGAGGGGGGTTGGACTAGATGATCTCCAGAGGTCTCTTCCAGCCCCATGACAGGCCCATGCCATCCCTGCCCAGCCCTGTACCCAGGGAGCCAAACCTGCAGCACAACACCCCCGTGCCAGAGACAGAAGCTGGTGGGGTCAGGCCTGAGACGAGGGGCCGATGGAGCCCACCCACACTGGTGTCACACAAGGGGGACCATTTGTGAGTCCCCTCCCCAGCAGGCAGCCAAGCCCCGCGAGTCTCTGCCAGCACCCCCACAATGTGTCATCATGCTCACACCTATGGGTGTAATGTCGGGTGGCCCCACCACCCACCCCACGTGCATTGGCCCTGCTGGACAGGCAGCTGGTGTCAGTGATGGCTGTCGGACACAGCCAGGGGCAGGAATTGTTGGGGGAGTCCATGCTCAGGCACTGGACCTGTGCCCCGAGATGCGCCTGCAAGATCCACCAGCCTTGGGGGTGTCGCGGTCCCCTGTCCACCAGCCCCCCTTGCAGACAGGGGTCTTGGTGCCAGCCCCGAGGCAGCAGCCCTGCGGGAAGGATACAGTTCTCATCCCCTTTCCGGTTGCGGGGAGGCCCTGGCATGTTCAGCAGGACCAGCTTGGCATCCTGGGACTTCTTCACGATCACCTCGTTGAGCTTCACAGCCGTATGCATCCTCCGCACGTTGGACTGGTTCCTGGGGGGGGGACAACAGCACGTGTGGGCACAGGGCATCGCCAGCCTCTGGCCCCACCCTGGACCCAAGGGGCCACGGGATAGACCGGCCTCCTGCCCCAGAGGGGTCCAGAGCTGGGGCTGTAGCACGAGCTGGGGGAGCAGCAAGCTTTGCTGGGCACGGCTGCTGAGACCCTGTGAGCTGCAGGGCCGTGCATGGTGCCCACCGGGGCTGCTCGGGGGCTGAGCCACCTGGGAGCCAGCAAGAGCAGACGGTGCCAGCGCCACCACAGGTGCCCAAGCCCAGGCTGGCAGGAAGCTGCTGGCAGCGTTAATGGGGCAGACGGGGAGCATGGGGCCGGGGTACGGCGTGGCACGCAGAGTCTGCACAGGGGCTGGTGGCAGCCATGGCCCCCACACGCCACCCGGGTGAGCCGTCTGGCACGGCGCCGGCAGCAGCTGTCACGGCACACTGAGACACCATCGTGATCAGGGGCAACCCCCCCATGGCTGTGGGCACGTTGCCCCGTGAGCGTGGCCCAGTTCACCCACCACCACCGCCACCCCGGGGACCCAGCACCCAGCCAAAGCCAGACTTACAGGTTCTCCCATTCCCTGCCAGGAGCATCACGGGGCCAAGGGGAGAGAGGAAAAGAAAGAGAGAGAGAGAAGAGGTGAGCACCGGGTCTGCACCCCAAGTCCCCAGGCACCCCATCCCTCGTCTGCGCAGGGATCCCACCTCCAACCCAGCCCCTCCACAGGGCACCTCAGCGCACCCGGGCTGTCGGACCCCCTTCCTCAGAGCAAGGACAAAGCTGGGGCTGCCAAGTCCCTGCCTGCACCCCTGGGGCGGGCAGGGATGGCTGGGGCTGCAGGACATGGGTGGGATGGGGTGGCAGCATGCAGGGCCGTACGGCTTCATGCTGAAGAAGTCCTTGATGCCCTCAGGGCTGATGGGGCTCTTGCTCTTGTTCTTCTCAGCGACAGATTTCTCCTTGGTCCAGGTGAGATGGACCTTCTCGGGAGCCGACTCCACCTCATCGCCCGGGGACTGGGAGCTGCTGGAGAAGGTGGTGGCATTTTTGTCGTGGATGAGCTGAACCTGCAGAGAGAGGGGGACTGTGGGCGAGGGCCAGGGCCAGCTGCTTGCCTGAGTCCCATCCTGGTGCAGCTCCTCACCTCCTCCTCTGGCTTCTCCTCGCCGTCGCCCACCTGCTCCTCAGGGACGTTCAGGCGCAGGCGTGTGTTGGACGGGTTCTTGCGCCGGATGGAGCCACGGGACTCATCTGTGATGCTCTGGATCTGTGCAGGACAGGGTCAGCCAGGGAAGCAGGGCAGAAGAGATCTTGGCTGGGAAGACCCCAGCCTGCAGCCCCAGCTCCCCAGCAGGATGAGTGCCAGAGCCGCGGGGCAGCTCAGCTGGTGGCACAGCCACCATGGGGACCAGATCCCACCCAAGCCATCCCGCATCCTCACCTCCCGCTCCCGTTCATTCTTGGTGAGGTGCATTTGCTTGAGGATCTGGGAGCGCTGCTCCATCACTAGAGTCTTCTCATAGGTGTAGGCAGAGATGTCGCTCTCATGCTGCAGAGGGGGGACAGAAGAAACCATGGGGCAGGGTGAACTGCACCCACTGCTCCCAGCCTGGCCCTGCATGTCCCTGTGGACCTATGTGTCTCCATGACACTGCATGTCCCCATGGTGCTGTGTCCCCCTGTGGAGCTGTGTGTTCCCCCCATGGCACGGTCTGTCTGGCTCTCCCATGCGTAGCATCCCATACTGTGGCACATGCCCCCATGCCATCACTCACCATCTCCACCACCTCCACCTCCGCGGTGATGCGCAGGTGGTACAGGAACGTGGTCAGGTCCTTCTTCATCTGGATGCTATTGTCATCCATCTGCGCCACCGTGAAGATACGCATCTTGCACTTGCGCCAGACCTGCAAGAGAAGGAAGCATGGGCACAGCTCGGCAGGGACAGCCCCGGCCCCCTGCCCCACACCGTGGAGCCCGAGCTACCTTGTGGTGCCGTAGGAGGAACGGCAGCAGCATGAGCATCCCCCCATCATGGACGATCCACCAGACGTCAATGTGGCCTTCTGAGAACCGCTCCTGGTTGCCCGGGAACATGGCGACATTCTTGGCCACCAGCAAGGCCAGGTGCCCAGCTGTGGTCTCTCGTACCAGCTCTGGGAGGGGAAGAGCCACGTCAGCCAGGGCAGCTCACAGTCTCCCCCCAGCCCGGCAGCACCCACCCTTTGTGGTGCCTACCGATGAAGTTCCTCCAGGTCTGGTGGTCCTCCTTCTGGCGCCAGCTGCGGGGCCAGCCCACCAGCACCGTGTTGTGCTGCAGCCCCCCAAGCCCGCTGGACTGGATGAGGTGGGACATGCCGTCCCGCAGGTTGGAGGAGATCACCACCTGGCAAAAGCCCTTCACCTTCTCCGCTTCCATCAGGCGGCGGATGGACTGGTGGCAGGAGATTTGAGGGTCAGAGAGTGAAGGACCTGGGGACGGATGCCTGCCACAGGCACAGCACCCACCACCCCCAGCAGGGATGCAACCTGCAGGGTGTGGGGTGCAGGTCCTCAGGGGGTGCCCAGGTCCCCATGCCCCACAGGAGGGTCGGGAGGGGTGAGGACCGTCAGTGAGTGGAGCTGGCACACGGCTCTGCGCCATGCCGAGCAGAGGGTGTCCCTGTGCCAGGGCTCTGATGGGCGGCGGAGCAGCAATTAGAGTTATTTACTCAGAGAAATTATAACATGTCTGCATGGGAGAGAAACTGTTTGCTTCCGAGGGTTTAATCTCATTAATGTGCCTCCCAGCCGGCGCAGAGGTGCGGGGGGAGCAGGGAGGGCTCCAGTGAGGAAAGGCTCCCCACTACCATCCTGCCTGGCACCGGGGCTGCGAGGGCTGTGGGGGCTGCAGGGACCCCGGGGGCAATGGGGAGGGTCGGGGCTGTAGTGGCCACGGGGCAACCGAGGGGGCTGTTCAGCATAGCAGCACCCGGCCGGGCGACGTGCCACGCCGCGCTGTGCTGATATGCCATGCCCTGCAGCAGCTGGCCACAACTGGGACCAGTGCCAGTCTGGTGTCTCTGGCTTCTGGGGAGGGGGACAAAGGGTCTGGAGGTCCCTGTGGTGCCCCAAGCACCCGCGAAGTATGCGGTCTCTGGGCTCTGCCCGGTGGACTTCCCAGTGTTCTCCTGGCCACCCGGGGCCACCAGCCCTGGCTGTGGGCTCCCAGGGATGGCCACAGGCACCCGCTGTCGGCAGAACCCAGCCTGGCACAGACAGCTCTCACCTCCTCTGCCTTCTGTGCCTGCGGGTGGTTGTCCAGGAAGGTCCCTTCCAGCACGGAGGCCACAATGGTGAGGCCCTTGCCAGCCTTGAGCTGCGACGTGAAGGACAGCAGCTGCGGGTGCACCACGTTCTGCTCCTGATCCCCGCGGACCAGGACCAGCAGCTGTGGCCTGGAAGGATGGTCCTGCAGTCAGCGCCCGCACCCCGGCTGGCCCCTGCCATTGTCCCACAGGTCCCCACGGCCCGGCCTCACCTCCAGTTCTTGGTGTGGGGGGGACCCTCCTCCAGCCGCAGCAGGGCGTAGCGGGCTGCACTCAGGGACAGCCCCCGGATCCCATCACCCCACTCCTTCTCTGCCCTGGGGGAACCAGCAGCGTGTAAGGGGTGCAGTGTGTAAGGGGTGCAGCGTGTAAGGGGTGCTCCAGCCACGAAGCACCACGCTGGCACCCCAGAGCATCCCAGCAGGAGCAGCCCAGGAGACCTGAGCAGCCCCCGCTGAGGGGCCCAAGGGCTGCTGTCAGCACTGGCCAAGGGTCTGCAGCACCGTGGCCACCCTTACCCTCTGTACTCGATGTATTTGTAGATGAGGCCGGCGATCAGCATGGCGACCAGAGCGTAGTACCACGAGCAGATGAACATCAGCGCCAAGCAGAGACTCATGCCCAGGAAGGACAGGGTCCTGCAGAAAGCACCACACCGTCAGTGTGTCCCAGACCCTGCAGCCGTGCTGGGGACCTCAGCCCAGGGTGACCTGCTGGAGGTCAGGACACTCCATCCCATCCCATCCCATCCCACCCCATCCCATCCCATCCCATCCCATCCCATCCCATCCCATCCCATCCCAGCTCACCAGTGGTAGTAGCGGAAGCGGGGCCGCCAGTTGGGTGTCCGCAGCAGGGTCTGCACCGCACACGCCAGGTTGACAAACATGTAGCACATGAGAAAAAACCTGCAGGAAAAAAGCATGAGGCTGAGCCGGGCATTCCAGGCTGGACCAGGCCCACAGCTGAGCCCCACCACACCTCCCAGCTCCAGAATGACCACTGGTGGAGCAGGTCTCACAAATGAATAGGGGACCTGGGGCCACCAAGCAATCAGGCCACAGCGTTGGCCAAGGAGTATCCCTGGGCTCCCTGTGGGACTCCCCTCTCCCAAGGCAGAGGCTAGAGAGGTGGGGGTGTCCCCATCCCACCCCAAGGAGCACAGACCCGCACACGCCACCCGCCTGGTCGGGATGGGGGACACGGGCCCATCCGCCGCTCGCGAAGGTGCGGGTGGACCGAGCATGCTGCCTACATGGAGAGGATGGGAGCCACCTCGTCCAGGGAGGCGATCAGGATCCCGATCTCGCAGATGCAGGCTGTGAGCAGCAGGGCCCACGTCGGCTCCCCGTTGGCTTTGCCGTGGCCGAAGACCTGGGAGCAGGTGAGGGGGGTGGACAGAGGGGGAGCATCAGGGCTCTGTGACACCAGCACCTCATCTTCTGGGTGAGGGTCCTCAGCACAGTCTGATGGAGCTGGACCCTCCCACAAACCCAGCCCTGGCAGACCCCACAGCCCTCCCTCCACCCAGAGCAGCCCCCGTTCCCCTGGGACCCCCACCCAGGGACAAGCCCCAGCTCAGCCTGGACACAGTCTGCAGGGAGTCGGCCACCCCATCCTGGGATGGATACGCTATCAGTGGAGATCAGCTCCTCCTGCAGCTGTGGGGACACAGGGGGGGTCTGGACATGTGGGTGGGGGCCGGGGGGGCACGTGTCCGGATGTATTAGAGGGTGCGGGCGGCGCGAGCGAGCGAGAGCTCGGGCTGGGGCTGGCAGGGTGAAGGAGGGAGGATAAAATTAGCCCACTCTTCCCCGGGGGGAGCTGTCGGGTTGGATTTGGAGAGATGAGGTTGTGAGAACGCGTCTTCGGAGAGCAGATAAAATATGAAGCAGCACAGCAGCGGGGGGAGGGGACCCCGACCTTTCCTGACATTCTTCTCCCACCGACACCACAACCAGACCCACCACGGCCACCCACTGCCATGCCAGTGCCCGTGGGACGAGGGCAGGGAGGAGGCAGAGCAGGTGCCCGCAGGTCTCCCACGCTGATGGGAGCCACAGTGGGTGCTCAGGGCTGGCAGCAGCAGGCTAAGGGGACACCTACCCTGAGGAAGGGCACGATCCCATCCCTGGAGATGGCTTGCAGGAGGCGGGGGGCTCCAGTGAGGCTCTGCAGCCCGGCCCCACAGGTGGAGAAGAAGGAGCCGATGACAATGACCCATGGGGATGGCCACGCCAGGGTGCCAACCACCAGGTTCCCGTTGACAGCTTCACCAAACCTGCAAGGGCACCAGCATCACCCACGTTTTCATCCTGTGGCTGAGCCCCAAGAGTGCCAGCACCATGGTGGCACAAGACAGCCCCCTGGGCAGGTCAGTCACCAAGAGACATTGCTGTGGGGGAGGGACGGGACTGGAGATGGGCCCTGTCCTGGCTGATGATGTCCCCCACCCACCGTGGGGGGCGAGCAAGGGAATAGGGTCTCAGGTAGCTGGGGTCTGTCCCCATCCATGGCTGAGGGGGGGGACTAGGGGGAGGTGTGAGACAGGAGCTCCCCATCCCCTGTGCCAGGAGGAGGCTGGTGAAGGCTGCGTGCAGTTGGAACCCATTTGTCTTGGTGCTGGTGACCCAGAAGTGTCACCTGCCGCATGCAGCGAGTTGGGCTGCCCCAGATAAGGCAGGCAGCAACAGCCCTGCCTGTTGACAAACAAGCTCACTGCCTGCAGCCCTGGAGCGGGAGGAAGGACTGCGGATGTGCAGCAAAACAGGTTGGGGGGGGGGCGTGGGAAACAAGGCACACACGAGCCCCCAGTGCCTGTTACAAGCTTGTCGTCCCCCCCCCCCCAAAAGTCTGCCCCCCACCCTAGCACTCTCAACCCGGGACCCCCACGGACCCTTCAGTGCCACCCCGTCCACCCAGTATGTCCCAGCTGCAGCCTTCCTGCCATGCCCCTGCCTCCCCCTGGGCTGCCCCTGCTCCAGCCTGTTCCTGGGGGCTGCTCTCGGTGGGGGCCTGCTGAGTTCCCCCCACATCTGCCCCACACATCCCTGGGACACTCACTTGTCGCGCAAGACGACCCCCTCAATACATGCCCCAAAGAGGACAACGGAGCTGATATCTGCAGGGTGGTCAAGGAGAGCCAGGAAGATGTGGATTCCCACTCGCCTGCCCCCCAGGACCCCTAGCCCCCACAGTGGGGCGCCCGAGTGGGTCTGCCCCACACAACAAGAACACCTCCCCACACATCTGCCCCAGGCTCGCGTGAGCCCTGAAGGATACAGACCGCAGAGGTGGTGGCAATGGCCAGGATGGTGCCCGTGGGGATGGACTTCTGGGCATCCCGCAGGTCTCCGGAGCGGTTGGAGCCAGCCATGATGCCTGGGGACAGAGGGGACGGTGCCACAGTCAGCAGAGCCACAGCCCTCACCCATCCCAGCCGGCAGGACAGCTCACACCAGGCACCACCTTGGTGGCATGCCAGGATGGGGAGTGGGCACCCACCCCGCTCCCTGAGTCCCCCCAGAGCTGCAGTCTGACGCCATTCAAGGATTAGGCTCAAAACGCTCTTAAGTGACTTGTCTCATTAGCCCTTAATTAGCTCAAGCAGTGACTGTGACTACAGCAGTGACTGTGACTACAGCAGTGACAGAGTCCAGCCCCGGCGCTGCTCTGGGAAGGCAGGAGGTCAGGCTGGGACATGGCTGATGCCAGCAGGTCCTACACAGTCTGAGGGACAACCCGTGTTCCTGCTGTGGCAGTAGCCAGGGTGGGCCAGCAGATGGGATGTGGCCACCTGTAACTCTGCCCTGTGTCACTGAGGGGACACGCACCACACCAAAACTGGTGAGGTGACCAAAACCACCAGTGATCACCGTGCCTGGGACAGACCCCGGGGGTCTCAGCGGCTCCGGGGCACTGGCAGAGCTGTAGGTGGGATCCGGTGGCTGTGGCAGCTCTGCAGCAGGACTGGGGTGGGTTGGGAGGGGGGGGGAAGGGGGCTCCTCCACCCCCGGGGAGCTATAAATACTGGAGCCGCGGGACGTCAGCACCGCGCCGAGCGGCACCGTCAGATCTGGAGTGCGGGCGGCTGCGTGGGAGGCACAGGCTGCGATCCACCCCCACACCCAGGAGGGGGGATGAGAACATGTGGGGCACGTGGGCCTGAGGTTGCCCCCCCCCGGCACGCGAACGGGGCCACCGGTGGCAGCTCCCACCTGTGACCGAGGGGAAGTAGATGCCGACGAGCAGGGTGAAGTAGGAGGTCATGTCGCTGAAGACGTAGGGCTGGTCCATGTCCACTGGGGTGTCGGGGGGGCTGACGGAGGGCAGCCCCCGCTTCTCCACGATCACGCCCTTGGTCAGATACGAGCTCCAGAGGTTCTCTGAGAGGAGGCAGGAGGACAGGCAGCGTCAGGAGGTGCCAAAGAGCCACCTGCACCTGGCACAGCACCCTCTCCTGTGCAGCCCAAAGGGATGGAGCATGGGGGTGCCCAGCCCTGCCTCCCCCTGGGCTGATGGCATCTGGCGGGCAAGGGATGGGGCATCCCCAGCCTGTCACAGATGTGCCAAAACACCCAGCTTGGGGACAAGCCCGGCAGCATGGCAGCATGGGTGGGCGACCAGAGCAGGTCCATCCTGCTGCTGGCATCGTCCCTGCAAGGTACTGGAGCAGCTGACATGGGATTGAAGTAGCAAATAATTAAGAGGGTAATATAATTAATGCTGATCAACACAGGTTTAAGGAAAGTGGATCGTGTCAAAGTAACTTGATAATGTTTTTGATGGGATTACGAGTGCGGAGCTGATGTAACAGACTTAGTGTCCCTCCACGTGCTGCCTTGGCTGTGGATCGCGGTGAGAAACTGGAGCAGCAAAGAGCAGCCAGCACCGGGGCACAGCAGGGAAAGGCATTGCAAAAGGGCTGCAGAGTGGGTCCAAAGGGGCACTAGAGGGACCAGCCTTCAGCAGCTGGCGCTGAGCACCCCTCCCCAGATGTGTCACCTCCCCTGACAGCTCTCGGGTGACAGATGGGGCTGGCAGCCCCCACCGACACAGCCCTGCCTGGCTCATCCTCCCAGAAAGGCACGTTTCTCCCGCAGGGAGACCCTGCGTCTAAGGCACAGCCAGCCCCCAGACACCTCTGTCGGGGCTGTGCAGTGACATCCTGTCTCCAGACACTGACAGCCCCGTCACCCTCACCACCAGGTGCCCCAGAGCCAGGTCCTGGCTCTGCCCCATGTGCCCCAGATGTAGAAGCTCTTGCTGCCTCCTGCACTGAAAAAGACTGGATGGGCCGTGTGGGGGTTCTTGCATCCCCTCCCCATCGCAATCACCGCCAGCAGCTGGGGAGTCCTTTTCTGCCCCATAAGACCTCAGCATGTGATGCCATCAGGAGCCTCCCAAACACCCAGCAACCACACTCAACCACATTGCCATGACACGGCCTGGCAGCCGTAGCCCCAGGCACCACGTGTTCAGTGAAGTCCAAGCTCCCGCGCCTGTTTCCACACAGCCACGGTGGGCAGGGATGGGATGGAGCGGCCCCACAGCTGCCCCAGAGCAGTCTCAGCCTCAGCATCTGGTGCAAACACGGCCAGTGCTGCCCCACGGCAAGCACCAGCCATGCCCAAGCCACCCCAGCCCCTGCCCTGCTCCGTGGGACCCATGGAGATGGAGCCACCAGAAGCTCCCCGCATTCACTTGGCACAGCTGGCATAGCCAGCGCTGTGACACCCAGCCTGGCATGGGGGTGCTGCCCTCATGAGCCCCAACACCCGCCCCAGAGCAGGTCCCTCCAGCATGACCCCGCAGAGCAGCGGGGTCTGCAAATGCCCTCAGAGCGTGGCACTGAGCATCAGCCTCCACCCCCCACTGCAGAGTGTAAGCACCTGGCAAATGTAGCAGCAGCTCCAAAAAAAACAGGTCAAAAGTGGCTCCTCCCAGCAAATTCACAAGTTTTTCTGCGGCCCTGGCCACTCTCCCAGCGTGGCTGCAGCCGCAGCAGCAAAGTGTCCCCGAGGGGCGATTGCTCCTCGTGAAACCTCAGATCAATACCAAAGAGGAAGCAGAGGGAGGATTTATTCCTCCCCAGCCTTGGGGCATCCTCACAGCCCTCACAGCTGTGGTCTGGCTGGCACAGACCACACATGGGTGGCCCCGCTCAGTGACACAGTGAGCTCCCATGCCTCCATCCCCACTCTTCCATCCCCACGTATCCCATCCCCGTTCCTCCATCCCCATGGCTCCGTCTCCATGCTTTGCCCACCTTGGATGAGGCCACTGGCGGCACCAGGGATGCCCTCAATCTCAGTCACGTTGTTCATGGTGAAGTACTCATCACAGGTGGCGTTGAGGAAGCGGGAGGTGCAGAAGAGCTCCCAGAGCTTGGAGCCCACTGTCTCATTCCCCTCCACCACCATCTTGGTGCAGAGGTCGAAGCCGTGGCGTGAGAGGGTCCTGTTGCCCAGGAGGCAGATCCTGGGGGGAGGACAATCACTCAGCCACATGTCTGCATACCCCAGCCCCACCACAGCCCCATGGGATGCTGTACTCACGGGAAGCTTGGTGGATCAAAGGCCGACTTGATGACACCAGCGTAGATGGCGAGGATGGAGAGGATGACACAGCCCAGGAAGACCAGGGCAAACTTGTTGACATACTTGACCCCCACGAACACCACGGTGGCCATGCAAGTGAGCACGCAGGTGCCATAAACACGCATGTTGTTGAGCATCGCAGCTGCCTCCCCACTGGCATCCTCTGCCTTGAAGATGGCCATGGCCGGGAAGATGTAGGCCTGGGAAGAAAGTCATGGCATCACCACCCAGCTAACGTCCCCGCAGAGGAGTCCCCGGGGAAGCCTTGGTTCCCTGATGGGCCATGAGGAGCAGGCAGCACAGGCAGGTGAGGGTAGAGCTGCCCTGCCAGGACCTGAGCCCTTGGTGCTGCACAGAAAGAAGGACCAGGCGCATA
The DNA here is from genome assembly GCA_004320125.1 of Scolopax mira. Classification (NCBI taxonomy): domain Eukaryota; kingdom Metazoa; phylum Chordata; class Aves; order Charadriiformes; family Scolopacidae; genus Scolopax; species Scolopax mira. Next base: position 83,002 of record BJBW01001236.1, on the reverse strand, counting down.
CCAGCAGGATTTCGATGGTGCCCAGGATGTACATGGCGCCAGCAAAGGTGGTGCCCAGGTAGAAGCAGAGCCCCACGGCGCCTCCAAATTCGGGTCCCAGGGAGCGTGAGATCATATAGTAGGAGCCACCCGCTGCCAGAGAGAGCAAAAGTGAGTCCCAGCCAGAGCCCAACAGCACCTGGACCCCACCAGATGCCCTGGAGGGCAGGATGGAGCCAGGGCAGCCCTGGACCCTGCTCCAGCACAGAGCAGGATGCAGTCCCCAGGGCCCTGGAGCAGTGGGAGTGACTGTGCTGGCAGGGCCATTCCCCGGGAGCCCAGCAGCCAGGTGTGATGGCTGCAGGGACATATGTCCCCTGGGATGCCAGACAGACGCTATAGCCCCAGGGACATGGACCATGCCCTGCTCCATCCTCCCAGAGGAGCCCTTAGAGCCAGGCTGCCGGGATTGATGGTCCCGCCGCGGTGGCAGGATGATAAATAGCTTTAATTACACCCTGTGCTGGGGCTGCCAGTGCCATGCCCAGCCCGGCAGACCAGCTGGACCAGTACAGTTCACCCAGTCATGGCTCCCTGGGAGGCCCTGAGGGGCCAGGGATGCTCTGGGGGAGGCAGCCCAGGGGGACCCACACAGCCAGACCCTCCACGTGTCACCCCAGGGGATACAGACCGCGCACAGCAGCATCTTTGCTCCTGGCATGGCTCGGGGCGGGGGGCAGCAGGAGAGGTCACCCCACTGCCCAGCCCGTGGTGGCCGGCATGCCCAGCTCCCCATCCTCCTGCCGGCATGGCTCCCCCGCTCCCCCCGCGGCCTCGCCAGTCTGGCAGAAGGAGGAGCCGTGGCTGGCAGCTCTCGCTGCCATCTGCACCTCCCGGCTCTGGGGATGGGTGACGGCTCCAGCTCCACGCTCCCCCCTCTACCAGGGCCACAGGGAACCCGTGCAGGCTGGTGGCAGAAGTCCGGGGAGCGGCTGGAGGTGACGTCTGCCCTCCCGTGTACAACCCCAGGGAGCGGGATGGCCTCGGGGAATGCTCTCTGGCAAAAGCCACTCTCAGCCCAGCCCTTCTGGGGCACAGGGACCCCCGCAGGCACCTGACCCAGCTGGGAGTCAGCTCCCCTCACCCCCGGGACATGCACGGACGCGGGCTCAGCTCTACCTGGTACCACGCCGTTGGTGGCGATCGCACTCATGGAAATGGCCGTCAGCATTGTCTGGGGGAAAAAACACAGTGCTGGCACCCGTCAGAGCTCCCTCCTCACTGGGACAGAGGGAGAGGGGAACGGGAAGGGAGAGTTGGGGCCATACTGGGGCATGGGACTCCCTGGGGCCACGCTGAGATGTGCCAAGAGGGCAGGGGACCCCCACCACATCCCCCCCACCCACGGCTGCTACAATCTGGGTCACTATTTAAGCACTGTTCTGCTGCTGATTCCTTGGGGAAGTCAGGAATCTCCTTGCTCTAAGTGGGGCAGGAGCAGAGAAGAGAGGGCCAGCAGCTAGTGCACCTCTCCAGAGCCCAGCCAGCCTGGGTGGTGACCCCCAGACCCCCAGAAGCCAGGCAGGGTCCTGGCCAGTTCCATCACTTACACAGGAACAGCAGAGGAAGACCATGCAGAAGGACTCCATGATGCCGGCGATCCCCACCACCCAGGTGAGGCGCAGGAAGAGGATGACTCCAAAGATGTTCTGGAGGCAGGGCAGGTAGACACCCATGAAGGTGCCCATCCGTGGGGCCTGTCAAGAGAGCGGGCAGCTATCAGGGTTCATGGGCCTGGCTGGCAGAGGAGTGAGGGATCCCGCTCCTCCTCCAATGCAGCCAGGAACCCTGGTTGAACCTGTCCCTCCTGGTAGTGCACAGGCAGGGGCCGGGAGAAGGGGCTGTGTCCCTGTGTGTCCCCGCTGCATCCCTCACCTGCACTGGCTTCTTCTTGCCCCCGTCATTGTTCTCAGCCTCCTCGTGCTCCCGGCTGCCCTGCGGCAGGTTGGTGTAGTTGGCCAGCCCGCTCAGCAGGGACGAGACCATGGGGCTTGTGTCCATCTCCTCCTGAACAGAGCAGAGTCCCAAGCCATAAGGACAGTCCCTCAGGACCCTGGCCAGCCCTGGGACCCAGGGGACTTTACCAGATGCCACCCCACTGCCCCCACCACCACTAGACATGGCTGTGGCAGCTGGGGGACCCTGGCATGTCCCAGTGCCCAGGGCACAGGTTGGGGGGCTGTGGGACAGCAGCCCAGTTTGGCCCCCTCCCCAGGGACCCTCCCTGCCCCACCACCCACATGCCCTACCTCAAAGAGGGCCATGTTCTTGCCATCATACTCCTTGCCCTTCTCCAGGTCTGTGCTGTTGATGAAGGGGCTGCTCTCCTTGGGGTTGCCATCGCCTGGGGAGATGCCACCGGGTCAGCCAGCCATCCCCCTCCTCAGCCCACCCCGGCAGAGCACTCACCCCATGGGGTTGCCTCTACAAGGGGTTCCCAGCACCCCAGGTCCCACCGCAGGGCTGCTGGGCCCACAGGCACCATGCTCGCACCCCATCCCAGGACAGGAGATGGCAGCATCCCAGCTGCCATCAGCACCTCCCACATGGGCAGGGGCTGCTCGTCCTGGCACATGGACCCACCGGAGCGCATCCAGGCAGTGAGGTGAGTGGTGTGGATCCAGGGGGAACCCTCCCGGCGGGACGGTTGGCAGCCATAACTCATGGCACGGGGTGCCCGCAGGTGAGCACGCCGGGGGCTGCTCACAGCGTGGCATCTGCAAGGGCAGGATCCGGCCGGGCTGCTCAGCGTGCCACCATGGAGGGGGACAGTCCCAGGATGAGTGGCTGGGTGTCTGCTCCTGCTCCCTGACATGCACCACAGGAGCAGGGGCTACAGCCTCGCCGGCTGCACCACAAGGTGGGGTGGCATCCAGCGGTGCCACCCCCGAGGGCAGAGCTGCTGGGACAAGGGCCACGGCTGCTCGCTGCATTAACAACCTCATGCAGAAGAAACCCAGAGTCGGCTTAATAGCAAGGAAAACAGCCGAGCTGCAGAGCAGCAGAAATAAATCAGGCTGGAAATGGAGCGTCAGCGAGGATGGTGCTGCCGGAGCGGCGCATCCCTGAGCGGAGGCCCAGAAGGGAGGGGGGACAGGGGCTACACAGGGACAGGGAGCCAAAGGACCCGGTGCTGGGCAGAGCGGCTCAGTGGGTGACAGTCCCCATGGCACAGGGAAAGCCTGGCTTGGTCCCCAACCCTGGGTGGGAGGAGAGGGGCTCCCTGCCATGCACCCATCCTCCCCACCGTGGCCCCACAGCCAGGGGGATCACACTGCACTGTGGGGCAGGCTGCCTGCATGGGCAGGGGCAAGACCCAGACCCTCCACCAGCCTTGAGCGCAGAGCTCAGGAACACCCAGGGGTGCAGGGACGGTGCAGGGGCCACTCCTGGGCCAGGGTGGTGCAGCCACCCCTGGGTGGCCCTGGGACAGACCCTGTGACCGTTTGGGGAGTCCAGTCTTTTGAAGAACGCCTGCCTCCTGCCCGTTGACTCACATTTGGGATCCTGGGAGCCGGTTTGCCTGTGTGCAGTGGTGATTCACCACCTGCAATTTCCCTGGCAGATAAGGGGCTCCTGGCTGACCAGGGAGGTGAAGCCCCCAGTGCCACAGGTGATGCCAACCTACAGGCTGGCCCCCCACCTCCCGTTAGTCCCCGGGCTCCTCCAGTGTGGGGCAGTGGGGCAGCAGCATCCCTGATGGCGCAGCCAAACTGGGGGGGCAGAGCCTGGAGGCTCCTCCTGAGCAAGAACAGCCATGGCAGGAGGACTGGAACACCCCTGCCCATGGGTCTCACGCCGGGGCTCCCTTGGGTGCAGGACCGGGGATGTCCATAGCCGAGCTTCTCCCCGCACTGGGACCGAGCAGTGCCGGGAGGCTCCTCAGGGGCACAGAGGGACATGCTCACAGCATGACAAGGCCCTGGGACCCCATCGGGAGAGCAGAGCCCGCGGGGGCCTCGCCTCACCGCTTGGTACCCGGCCGACGACATCACCGTGCTGGTTTCCATGGCAACAGCGAGCCACGGCCGCCTCGGCTCCCGGTCTTATGTAACGGCGCAGGCGACCGGACTCCGGCCCCGCACAACACCCGCACCTACGGCCCCCCAGTACCCACCAGTGCTCCCTCAGCCCCCTCCGACCCCACGAGACCAGCACTGCCCAGCTCCACACAACAGACTCCAGCAGCACCCCGGGGTGCCCACACTGCAACCCACCGGCACCATAACAGCACCCACAACCCTGTCGGTCCCTCCACCCCCCAGCGCTGGCATGGCAGGGACCAGTGCCCTGTGCTGGCATCAAGCCGACTACCAGGGCTGGCTGGGACAGAGAAGCCCCTTGGCCTGGTGGTGCCGCTGGGAGGATCAGCACTGGGAGAAGCCCCAGGCTGGCAGGAGGTGGGGACATGGGGACATGCACGCCGCACAGCTCCCGTGTCCCTGCAGGACCCCCAACCACCCACCTCACCCCCGGCCCACAGGCTGGAAGGAGTTAAGGGCTGCGGGGTCCCAGGTGACGCTCCCCACTCCTGCTGGAGACCATTTTGCCGCAGAGGGGCTGGTGCAGCCTCTCCCCAGCAGCTGCCATAGGATTTGTGGTCTGTGCAGGCAGAGGAAGGCAGGGCCCACCCTGTCCCGCACCCCTGCCGGGTGACATGGAGGGGGTGACACCTCCCGGACACAAAGGGCCACTGCCAGCTCCCCCCAGTGCCTGCCAGACCTGCCCCTGCCCCGCTCCCCCAGCACAGGAGAAGTGGCACTGGGGCAGGAGCACAGGACGGGGCCGGGCAATCGGAGAGGCAGCGTGAGCGGAGCAGAGCTGAGCCGAGCCGAGCTGAGCCGTGCCAGGCTTCGATCCCGGCGCTCAGCCGCCCCCCTCCCCAGGGATCACTCAACGTGAATCGGCCTTTTAATTTGCTGCGGCGGCTGGAAGGGCTGGCGGCGGGGATTGCTGGCACGAACCCACAGCCCCACTGTGGGCACTGCGCAGTCCCACTCACAGCAGGGGTTACCACCCACCCTGCCTGCCCAGGGCACCCCAAAGCCGACCCCGCTGCCCACCCTGGCATCGCGGGGTCCCCTGAGTTGAGGGACCATCCCTGTGCCCCGGGGAGCTCACCTGCCCCACAGGGCAGCATTTGGGCTGCAGCACCAGCCACAATGTGATCTCCTAATGGCTTTTTACTCATCCCTAAATTGGGTTGGGAAGCGTCATGTCCCTTATCCCAAATCCTCCCTAATCACTTTACAGAGTGCAGGGAGCCGTGCGCTGCCTGGGGGGAGCCCAGGCAGCCAAACCCTTTGGGCTAATTAACCAGAGCTGCTGCCTGCTCCTGCAGGACCTACAGCCAGCCCGTCCCCTCCACAGCACACCGCAGCACCCCAGGGCTCACCGGGTGCTGGCACAGGGGTGCTGACAGCTCAGGGACCCCCTGTGATTGCTTGGCCACTGGCCCCTCCTTCCTCCCCTGCACCAGTCCCACCAGTCCCAGGGGCAGCAGCAGTGCGGTGGCTGCTCACAGCGCCCAGGGACGCCCCGGGGCTCCCCTGAAGGTGCACAGGGCACCTTGACTTCTGCCGGAGCATTTGACAGCACCGGCTGGCAAGCAGCCTCCTCCCGCTCCCCGGGGCTCTGCCCACGGCCAGCAGCAAGGAGCACCCCAGGGTGACCCCACAGCAGCCCGGTGAGCACACGGGTAAGCACGTGGCCCTGGCCGATGTCCCCAGTTGCTGCCGTTTTGCAGGAGCTGCTGGCTGTGGAGGCCATGGTGCTGTTCTGTCCCTCACCCCCAGCCATGAAGGGGACAGGGCCGCATGTCCACTGGCCTGGCCCTGGGCTGCTGGCCTGGGGGTGCCTAAGGTAGATTGGGATGGCCAAGGGACGCTTATGGTGGCAGGCACCTCTGCTCCCACCCAAGGCTTCCTTCTCTCCCAAGAAGGAGTATCTGCCAGCTGCCCTGGGTAGGGTAACCCTCAGAGAAGCCACGGAGCCACTGGGGCCCCTGTCGAGGCAGAGACCATCGGTAGCCAGAGTAGCCCTGGCTCACACAGGCAGCATGAACAGCAATGCCGGCTCCCAGCTGCGGCATGGCTGTGGGGTGTGGGGTTGCTCCCCCCACTCTGGGGCTGCGCTTTGCCCCTCCAGCCGTCAGGCACACCAAGTGGCCTTTTGGGCTTGATTTTTTCACTGCCTGACCCAAATTGGACCAACTGCCACTTCAAACCTATCCTCTTCCTTCCTAAACCCAGGATTATCCTCCCTTTGATCAGCCGGCCCTGCAGGCGCAGGATTTCCAGCACAGGCGCTTTGGCTGGCTGCATTTAAACAGCTTCCCAGATTCTCTGACAGCCCCAGCCCTGCCTTAAAAATGGCCGTGGACCCACTCCACAGGTAAAACTCCTGACCACAGGTCTCACCTCCTTGGACATCCCAGTGGTTCCAGGCTGGAGCATTGGCAGAGGAACCTGCAGCGAGGCTGGGTCTGACATTTCCACTGCCCAAACAGAGCGGTGCAAGCTGCCAGCCTGGTCACTGCAGGCAGCAGCCTTGCCTGCTCCCCTGCTCCCCAACACCTCCCCAGAGGGTCTGCCACCAGCCCAGCTCTCGCTGGGCTGCCAGGGCTGGAGCCCTTCCAGCCCTTGTCATGGGGCTCTTGCAGGCCATCCAGAGCAGAGACACTGCTCAACCTTTCCAACAGAAATGGCCTAAGTGGCACCCAGGGCATCAGCAGCTCTGCTGGGCTTGGCTAGTCACCGGTTGGCCAGCAGCAGAGCAGCTGGGATGCACAGGGGGAGCCCCACTGGCATGCAACAGCTCTGCTACCCCACAGGGTCATCCACAGCCCCCCCACAGAGAACCCCTGCAGGGAGCTCAGTGCGACCCACCCCCCCATAGCAGCCACCCTTGGCATGGGTGTGGAGGGCCCTGCCATGGCCCTTCCCACAGATGCTCCCCTGCCCTTCCAAGCCTCCCAGGGTCCCTACTGCCTTCATCCCTGTGCCCGCTGGTCCATAGGACACCATCTCGCCAGGGCCAGCTCTAGGGACAGTCTGCCTGGTCCATCTGTAGTGGCACAGCATCCAGCCCTCCCGCCAGACCCCAGTAAAGCAGAAACGCCTGCCACCGTGCCGCTGGCACTGCTGCGATGGAAACACAGCAAGTGGGATAGATCCTGGTGCTGCAGAGGGCACGGGGAGGGCAAGAACCCAGGGAAGGGCAGGGCTGGGGGCCAGCATGACTCCCCCCAGCCCGGCAAGGTGCCCCCAAAAGACTCCTGCCAGCCCTGACCTTGAGTGGAGGCATGAATAAACACACAAATAAACAGGCTCGGATCGGCAGAGCAGAGTGAACACCCAAAGCCTCATCACGGCTGTGCCCAGAGCCTCACTGCAGGCAGCCGGGGACTTCTGCAGTGACTGCCAGAGCCGGCTGTCCCCTCCTGGCTGGGGCTTCAAGCAGACCCCGTGAGGGGGACCTGGCAAGAGGATCTGGTGGGGGGCTGCAGAGAGGCACTGCAGGTCCCCTCGGGCACATCACTGCATTTCCCTGGCTCCAACCCATCCCGAAAGAAACACCTGCAGGAGAGGGTGCTGCGCTGGCCCAGCTGCCTGGGGCTGGACATGGCCCCACAAGGGGCCTGAGGACCCTCTGCAGCGGCTCGGCTGTTGGCGAGTGACCCGAGGAGAGCTCAGGCCAAAGTGCCAGCAGACGCGTGGCCGCTGCCAAGGCCTTGGCGTCCCCCCTCCACCCCGCGGGGCTGCAGCCCCGTCCCCTCGCCCGCAGCGGCCCTGCCCGCCTGCAGTGCGCCGGGGCTGCAGCATGCCCGGCCGTGGCACGGCACGGGCGGGTATAGGGAACGGCACAGCTCGGACCGGACCGGCTAGGGCACGGCACGGGCTAGACCGGCTCGGTACGGCACGGCAAGGTTCGGCACGGATTGGTTTGGCTTGGCACATCCCCGGTACAATCCCGGGCACATCCCCGGCACTGCGGAGCGCAGCGGCCCCGGGCCGAGAGGCTCCCGCCGGCCCCGGCGCAGGGCCCGGGCGGCCGCTTCAGCACCGCGGACAGCGGCGGCGGCACCGGGGCGGGCAGAGCCCCCGCGCGGCCCCGGGGGGGCGGAGGATGCCGGGGGGTGGGGGGGGGCTGTGGGGATGAGGGGGCGGCAGCGGGGGGGGGGGGGGGGGGGGCTGGATCGGGGGGGCGGCAGCCGGGGAGGAATGGTTTTGGGGAGGGGGGAAGCTGCAGCGGGGCTGAGGAAGGCGGTAGAGCAGGGATGGGGGGGGGGCGGCAGCCGGAGATGGGGGGCGGCGGTAGGGAGAGCTGGGGGGGCGGCAGCGGGGATGGGGGTGGCGGTAAAGGGAGGGTTGGGGAGGAGGTAGGCAGGGATGAGTGGGCGGCAGCCGGAGGGGGGAGGCGGTGGGGACGGATGAGTAGGAGGTAGCTGGGGTAGAGGGGGGGGCAGCAACCGGGCGCGGGGGGTCCCTGCGGGTGTCCCAGGCGAGAAGGAGCGGGACGGTGCAGGGGCGGCCGGGGGCTGCCCAGAACAGGGTAGGGGCCGGCGCCCGGCGGGATCGCCCGGAGCTCAGCTGGCATCCTCCGCTCGGGAAGAGGCTCCCCAGCAAGCCCCGGGCACGGCTCGGCCCCGCAGCTGCTCCGGCCGCGCCGCCGTTTCCCGGGGCTGCCGCAGCGGCGGGAGCAGGGCCGGGGCTGCGCGGAGGCGACCGCCGCGGGAAGCCGCAGGAGCGGACCGGGAGCGACCCCGCACCGCCCGCCGCAGCCCCGCGGGGCCGCAGCCCAAGAGCCGCCGTCGCGGCCGGTGCTGGTGCCGTCCGTCTGCCCCGTGGCGAGGTCCGGCGACCGCGGCACCCCCGGCTCCGCGCCGCCTCTGCCACCCGCTCGGCGCCGAGCCCCAGACCTCCGGCCCGGCAGGGGCGGTCGCCCCGGGCTCTCCCGGTTCCCGGTCCCCAGGCACCGGTCCCGGTCCCTCACCTTGGCTGGCGCCGCCGTCGCCGTCCTCGCAGTCGGCCAGGTTGTTCAGCATGGCGCCGGCTGCCCGGGGCCGCACGCTCCTGCCCGGGAGCTGCGAGCGCCGCGCTCCGCAACCAGCCGCGTCCCCGCACCGCCCCCCGCCGCCGCCGGTGGGAGGGGGCTGCAGTGCGGAGGCGCCCGGGTTCTCGGCTCGCTGCTGCCGGCGGAGCCCAGCCCGGCCGCTCTCACTTCATCACGTATGCAGGAGGCATTGCCCCCGCCGCTGTGGGGAGGGGAGCAGCGGGAAGGCAGAGGCGAGGCGGGGGAGGGCGCGGAGCGGAGCACACGCCGCCTCCCGGCTGAGCCAGGCTTGGAGGGGGGGGCGGGGGGGGGGGGGGGGGGGGGGGGGGG
>BJBW01001236.1:55396-73556 GCA_004320125.1 Scolopax mira | reverse complement strand
GAACTAGGGCACGGCAGCGCTGCGGGACCCGGCTGGCGCGGGCGGGACGGCCCCGCACCCCGCATCGGCCCCCGCACCGGCATCCGCATCCCGCACCGGCCCCTGCATCGCCAGCTCCCGGTGCAGCCCCGGGACCGGGTACCCGGTTGGGGGTGTGCGGTGGTGCAGATCCTGCGCCTGAGGAGCCTCCCCATCCCCAAAGGGTGCTGAGGCCTGGGGTCCGGGCAGCCCCCCCCTGCTCCGGGCAGCCCTAGCCCCTGCCCGCAGGGAGACCAGCGGGGGGGGGGGGGGGGGGCGCCCCGGGGGGGGGGGGGGGGGGGGGGGGGGGGGGGCAGCTCCTGGGGTGGGGGGCAGCTCCAGCCCCGCTGAGGCAGTGCCAGCCCCGCTGAGGACCCCTCTGCAGGCAGCAGGGCCCCGGCTCGGGGAGAAGCCCCCCTGCCCTAGCAACAGGACCAGCCTGCAGCCACCATCATCCAAGCCCACCCCAGGGGAGACAGGGATGGCCAGACCACCCAGCAGAGGGGCCAGGGGTCTGGCAGAGGCTGTGGAGTGGGGAATGCTGCCTACAGACGGGAGCGACCCCCCCACTGAGGGTCTCCAGAGGGTCTGGGGTCACACCATAGCCAGGAACACCATGACACAGCCGCTTCCAGACCCACAGTGTGGGAGCTGACCCCGGGGAAGGGCTGTGGGGCTCAGAGCTGCCTTCGGGCTGGGGGTTTGTGACAGGACCCTTTGGTGACCCCACAGGGCGGCTCGCAGCTCCCCTCCTTCTCTCAGCCACTTAATCCGGGAGGATCCCAGAGCCAGAGCTGGCTGCAGCTCCCGGCATCTCCTCCGGAGCAGGCTGAGATCATGACAGCCCGCTGGCGTTAGTTACTTCTTGACGGCTGTAATTAATTGTTTACTTTCTCCTGGTACGGGGCCAGCTGCTCTGCAGCGCGGAGACTCCCCAGCCCTCACCTTGTGAGCTGGGAGGGCTCGGACCCCTCGCACCCACCACACCACCAGCCCCAGCCCCCTGCTCTGCCTGTTGCCAGCCAGGACCTCCCCCCCCCGCTAGCCCCTGTGTCACCTGGGAGCCACACCGGGGGGACAGCAGCCCCAGCTCCGCAAGCAAACAGTGCAGGACAGCCCACAGACAGGGTGGGCAGCTCAGTGGGTGCTACCCCCACCTTGTTTATCCCCCGGGCCTTGCCCAGGACCCCACAAACTGGCCGCAAATTGGGGACTCCATCCCCTCGCCCCTGCGTCCCTTGGCTTCGAGCAGAAGTCAGCGCTGGAGCAAGGGGCTGGCCCGCTCCCAAGGGATGGGACAGGCCCCCGCATGCTGCCGGCACAGCCAGGGCTGCAGGCAGGACGCAGTGGGCACAGCCGCTCTCCCTGACAGGTCCTGGGGGATTTGCAGAGCTCCCCCCGTCTCCTCCCACCCCCCTGCCATGCGTGGAGGCTGTGGCCAGGCAGAGGGGCAGCGGGCCGGGGGCTGCGCGGGGGCCAGCCAGCCACAGCCAGTGCCAAGATGATGGTTTTGCGCATGAGGCCGCAGCGCGTGGGCTCGGCACAAGAGGGATTTTCCTGCTAAAACAGATGGGGGGGGAGGGAGCACGTGAAAAAACACTAATCCCCTAATCCCTGGATTATGGCTCCATTTCAGGGGCTGGGATTTGCCAGCAGGGCAGGGGGGCTATGCTAAGGCCATATACAGGGCCATACACAGGGTCCCACTGGCATGGAGGGGTACATTGAGGGTGTCCCTGGGGCAGAGCCGGACCAAGGGGGCTCGACCCTCCAGCACAGCAATGATCTAACCCTGGCCCGTGAGTGGGATGCCCTGGGCCTGGGGTACGTGGCTCCAGCATGCCAGGAGCAGAGAAGCTGGACATGGCTCGGGCAGCACCCATGCCCTTCTGCTGCAGGCAAGCACAAGGGCTTGGACAGGGGAGCTGGGGATGGAGAGAGGCAGACGGCTTTCCCTGAGCTTGGAGGGGGGGGGGATCAGCTGCAAGTGGCCCCCGAGGCCGGGCACAGGCAGGATCCTGGCATAGGGCCAGGCATGGCATCAGTGCCCCACTTAACTGCAAGAACTGCCCAGGAATGACAAGGGAGAGCTGCACAGCTCCTCTGCCAGGCCAAGCGGTTGGCACAGCACGGCCGGACCATTCCCCTCTACCGTTCCCCCATGTCGCCCCTGCACCCCTTCCTGGGATGGAGACTGCTGAGCTGTGTGAGACCCCCTGGAGCCAGAGCCAGTCCAGGATGTGCAGCTTCCCTGCAAACCACCCTGTGCCACTGCAGACCCTCCAGAGCCCCCTGAGCATGGCCCGATTCCCAGACCCCCTGAACCTGCAGCCTTTCCCAGGGCAGGTGTCCCAGCAGCCGGCTGCACAGCCCCTGTCCTGTCACCAGCAGCGGTCAAACCTCCCAGGAGCGAGACACGTGCTGGAGGCACTGGGAAACCTCCTGAGGGCACTGATCGGGCTGTCTGGCAGCAGCCCGCCCTGGAAGCAAGGGTGGCCATACTGTGGAGATGCCAGTGGGCACCTGCAGCAATCCCTAGGGACCATTGGCAGTCCGCCTTGGCCCACACAGAGGGATAGGGGTGTAGCTCCATGGTGCAGTGGGGTGCAGAAGGCAGCGATGCACACACACAGTCAGGATTTGCTGGAGGATTTGCATCACGGTGTGCCCCGCACCACTCTGTCCAGCTGGTCCCATAAGCCTGAGGGCAGCGTATCCCACAGCACCTCAGTGGGACAGAAGACTCTTGCTCATGCCTATCCAGAGAGGTCAGGGCCCTGCCACTGGCACCAGGGCAAAAACAGAGCCTGGAGGTGACACGGGTACCATCTCAGACCTGCCCCCAGCTCTAGCCCTGTGGAGGGAGGGTGGGCATCCCATGGGGCTGGAAGTGGAGCCACAGGGAGTTGGGAGCTGGTGCAGTTGCCCAAGGCCAAGAGCATTAGGGCGGCAGTGGGACATGGCAGGAAGCAGTGGGACAGGACAGGAGGATGTGAACTCCTGCGTCACGACAGCTCTGCGCCACACGCAGCTGCTGCGTTGTCCCTGGCTGCCCTGCCCAGATGTCTCGCTGGCAGCAGGGCCATGGCATGGGGGCGGCCGGGCAGCCCAGCAGAGGGATCAGCCACTGAATCGACCTCCTCCCGCTGGGCCCCGCAGCTGAGGAGTCCCCAAACAGCTTCATGCCGGCTGCAGCGCCTTGAGGACGCTGGGCTGCCACAGCTGAGCAAGGGCCGGAGGGCACGGTGATGGCCGAGGAGCGGCTGCACAGGCTGCTCCCAAAAGGGTTTGGCACAGGAGAATGGTTGGCCAAGGTTCTGGGGTGTCCTGCGTCTGTCCCACATGGCCCCCCCTGCCCAGACTCGGGCTGGAAGAGCTGGGGGGTCTGTGAGGGTGCTGGGGGGCTGCAGCAGCAGGGAATGGTGGGCAGAGGAGGCTGAGCCCCCCATACACCCTTCTATGCCCTGCACCTTGTGCCTCCAGTGGGGGCTATGGGACCCCTGCTCCTTCACCTCACAGGGGGCTCTGCCCTATCCCTGTACCCCAGGCCCCCCAGGGCCAAGCCCCACTGCAGAGTGCTGCTGTGGGCAGCAGCCGCAGCTCCGGGATGCAGCCAGGACCACTGGGGTCCCCCTCGCTGCCCAAGCCCACCTACCCCCAGCTGCTCACCCCCCCCTCGGGGCCAACCCCCACCGCAGCTGCCCCACACAGCCTTACCCGCCCCACGGCCCCCACCATCCCCCCTGGGGTCTAGGCGAGCTGCTGAACCACCCCCCCATTGCATCGGGAGCCGCCGGCAGGGATGACACCGGGCATGGTTTCCATGGCAACGAGAGAGGCTCCTTAACCAGTTGGTTGCCATGGTGACTGCCGCCGAGCCTGGCTGCCTCGGGACACGGTGGCGGGATGTGGGTTTGGGGGGGGGGGGGGGGCATGTCTGCTCCAGGGATGCCCCGGTAGCCCCTCGAGCCAGAGCAGCTGCCCCACGGCCAGCACCTCGGGGCGGGGGGGGCCAGCACTGCACGGATGGATCCCAGGGGGTGATCCCCGGCGCCTCACGCCACCGGTGCTGGGGAAGACCCCCGTGGAGGAGGCCGCAACGGCCGGGTCCCCCACCCGGTGAGGCGGGGCCGGGCGGGGCGGGGCGGGGCCGGACACACACACCCCCCCCCCGCTTGTCGGAGACCGTCCCGTCCTGGCAGCGCCCCCTGGCGGCGGCGAGGTCCTCGGCACCCCCCCTCTCCCCCCCCGCCCCGGGCCCCGCATAGACCCCGCACCGGTCGCGGCCGTCCCGTCCCGACGCTTCCCCCCCGGGACCAGCCCCGGTTCCGGCCGTGCCACAAGCAGCAACCTACGCCCCCCACTCCCCGCGGCCCCCCCTGCCGCCGTCTCCCTGCACCATGCCCACCACCGGGAAGTCCCTTCCCGGGACTGCAGAACCGGCTGGGAGCAAGACCCCATGGGGACCGGGTGGTCCCGGGGGTCTGTGCCGTGCTGCTTGCTGTGCCCCCCCAATGCTGCCAGGGCATCAAGCAGCACGGACGGCTGCAGCCCCCACCTCCTCCCACCCCAGGGCCTGTTCCGAAATCCCTGGGCCTCCTTTCACCCCCGTGCAGCTGCCAGCCCCGCGTGTGATGCTGGGAAGGGCCAGGCAGCACAGAGCACCCACCCGGGACCCCATCCTTCCTCCCCACCGCTGCCCAGGCAGCTCTGCTGTCCACAGTCCCACCTCAGCCCCACGGGCACCCAAATCCAACGCGCTCCCTCCCATCCATCCCCCCCAAGGAGGCTGCACCTACAGCCCCAGGGCCACGGAGAAACATTAGGGCAGCCCAGGGGGTCTCCAGCCCTGACTCCTCGGCACGCACCCCTCCATGGCTGCGGCTGACCCCCGGTGCAGGGTCCGTCCTGGGGCAGACCACGGGGTGTCCTCTGCGAGGGCGCAAGGTCACAGCTCAGCTGGGGAGGGACGCCGTCCCTGCGCCTCCCCTGCTGTGGCCCCCGTGGCATGCCCACCCCAGCTCCCCCTGGCCAGGCCTGGCCCCCCGTGAGTAGATCAGCCACCAAGCTGATAAGCCATTCCTGGAGGGCCACGGGCTCCAGCCACGGCTCCGGCTCGGCACCGGCTGCTCTGCCCCTGGCGCAGCCCATGGGCCAGGCCCAGCCGTCCCGGGATGCCCATAGGGTGACAAGGGGCCCCGTACCCACCAACTGCCAGTTCCAGCCCCCCACTGCCCCACCGTGGCTGGGATTGGGGGCAGAGGGCCCCGGGGGGGCCAGAGCCCACTTGCGGGGGCACAGCCCAGCCTGGCCATCGCGGCGCCCGTCCGGCTGCTCGCCACCTCCCACCAGCGCCCTTCGCCGAGGGGTGCAAGGTCACAGCTCCGCGCAGCGCGGTGCTGCCGTCGGCTGGGTTTCTGGGATCGATACGGCTCCGGTAACAGCGCAATCCCTGCCACCATGTCCCCCCCGAGGGGCACCGCAAGACGACAGGGCCTGCCAGGCCCGGCACCCGAACTCACCGCAGCCCGGGGAGCTGCCACAGCTGTGGGGTGGCTGCAGCTTGCCCTCCCCATGCCCTCCCCGTGCCCGCAGCCCACCCTCCTCCACCGCTCCCCTGCAGCCTCGCACCCCACCGCCAGCCATGATCCCAGCTCCATCCCACTGCGGTCCCGACGGAGCAAGGCCTTGGTCCTGCAGACCCCGGGATGGGGACAGGGCAGGGGAGCTCCTCGGGGAGCGGGGGCAACCCCAGGGGAGAGCCCGTAGATGAGGGGTCCCGCCTGGGCAGCCAAGCACCACTCCCAGCTCCGCACCCCCGGCCCCCCGAGCCCCGCCGCTCCGTGTCAGTCCCACTCCGGTGGTCCTCTCCGCCTCCGAGGGGCCTGGCCGCACGACCACCGTCCCGAGGTGACTCCACACGCCCCCCCACCGTACCCCGACGGCCCTGCCCTGCCCCACAGACCCTGCTCTGGCAACTCTGTGTCCCCCCACCCCCCGCCCCTGCCCCGCAGACTGTCCCCACGGACTGCTCTCCACCGCTTCTGCCCTACCAGCTCTGCCCCACAGACCCTTCCCCACGGTCCCTGCCCCGCCGGACCCTGCCTACGGACCTTGCCCCACGGACCCTACCCCACGGAGCCCCCCCCCCCCCCCTTTCACCCCCCGCCGGTCGTGCCCGGGCGCTCACCTCTGCCGTCGCGGGCGGCCAGGCTGTCGCCCCCCGCATGGCTGGCGGGTTGGCGGGTGGCCGCGGGGCCGTGGCGGGGCAGCGCGGTGACGGTGAACCGCCGGCTCATGGCCCCGCCGCCTCCACAAGTGGCTCCGGGCCCCGGCGGCCGCCGAGCGCGGCCCCGCCGGGCGCTGACCGGGGTCCTAGTGCCCGCGGCACCGCCCGCCGCGCCGCCCCCGCGGCTGCAGGGCTGGCCCCGGCTCGGCTCGGCCCGGCTCTGTGGGCACGGCTGGCCCGGCTGGGCTCGGATTGACTTAGCTCGGCTCGGATTGACTTAGCTCGGCTCTGTTCGCCACGGAATGGAACGGCTCGGCTCGACGGGACGGACCCCAGGTCGCTCCGCCCCGCCCGACCCCACGCCGCCCCGCAGCCGCCGCCGCAGGGGGAGTGCTGGAACCAGACCCCGGCGGGGACGGGACCGTGCTCTGCCCCCGCCCTTCGCCGAGCCGCGGCCCGCTAATTACAGCTAATTACAGCCCCGGGGCTGCGGCCGCCCCACCCTGCCATGGCCCCGGGCAGCCCCTGGAGGCGGCCCCGGCCCCGCTCTGGGCTCCGCGGGCCGCGTTGGGACAGGCTGGGGCGGGCCGGGACGGGGCGGCTCTGCGGGGACCAGCGGGGAGGGGGGCGGAGGGTGTGCGTGCTGCAGCGGAGCCCGGCCACACACTGTGTCCCAGCCTGCGACAAACGCCTCTCCCTCCCCGCCGGTGGAGAGAGCTGGGGACACAGGGGAGGGCTGGGGCCTGGCGGGGACGCAGGGGGCAGGAGGGACTCTGGTGGGGCTGGTGGCAAGGGATGTTGGGATGAAGGGACATCCTCCTGGGTGTCCCTTAGGGATCTCAGCACAAGGGGGGACTTGGCAGCAGCTCCCCTGCCCACCACCCCCTTCCCCACCGATGCTGGCACCCCAAACCCCATGGGAGAACGATGCCCCTGGCCCAGCATCTCTGGGACTCGCTGTGCTGGGGCCCTGGCCGTTTGATGGAGCACTCAGAGTTTGTGTCCAAAGGATTGTCTTTATTAAAAACGGGCAGATGGAGGTTGGCAGAGCGGGCAGTGGGCAGGAGCGAGGCAGAGCCCCGTGTTCCTGCCCTGGCCGAGTCCCCGGGCGCCAGCTCCCAGCAGAGCTCGGCCTGGCCCAGCCCAGGTGGCTCAGCAGAAAGACAAAGTCACAATAAATCCACGTGTGGTTTGCACCAGGCAAACGCCTCTGCACGGCAGAGCTGGTGCTGGCAGGGTGAGAGTCCTGCTCCCCAGCTGGGGCTCCCCAGGCCAGGCAGCTCCCAAGAGGTGATCCCAGGACTCCCTGACCCTTCCTGCCAGGGAAACAGCAAAGCCCCCATCTCTGTGGGGGCTGCCCCGTGGCAGTGAGGCTGCGCGGACCCTGGCATCCCAGGGGATCAGGCTGCAAGACAGGAGCCTGGGGATTGGCAGCGATGGGCAGGGAGCAGTGTGCTGGTCCAGTCCTCAGTGCTGGGGACACTGCAGGATATCGTACTTGACGTAGCCTACCCGGTCCACCTGGTAGCGTGGTGTCATTCTCCAGTAGAAGCTGCCCCGACAGAAGTAGTACTTGTCTGCATAAGGAGGGAGGTGAAAGGAATGGAGGGTCAGGAGGGACAAAGATCCATCCCAGTGGCCACCCAAGTCATGCAGACATATGGGGATCTGGCCCGGCCAGCCCCACCGCAGGGACCTCCCAGGGATGATGGCATGGCCCTGGACCAGTGTCATTCCCTATGGTGCAGCCTGGGGGTGACAGCACAGCCCCCCACCCTCCAGGTCCAAGCTCACCTTGGTAGAGGAATACATTGCGTGCATCGAGGGGGACACCGGTGAAGACGTCATCGGTGGCACGGGGGTAGCCCTTGTCTACCCTCTGGACCTTCACGTCCAGCCTGAGGGGAGGGGAGAGCAGAGCGGTGCTGAGGGCTGCCAGGAGCCCTCCATCCCAGTCCCTTGCCAGGGGAGCCAGCAGGCACCACCACAGCCGTCCAGACCCACTCACCTCCAGTAGCTCTCCCCACTGAAGAGCAGCACTTTGCCACGGCCCCGCTGCAGGGCCCCCGAGATGCGTCCAGCTTCTTTCCCGATGCCCAGCTTCTCGATACCCCGGGGGCCCAGCATGTTCTTGCCAGAAAACACCCAGAACTGCCGACCTGCAGCCGGGAGAGAGAAGAGGCATCAGTCAGCCACGAGGGTGACAGGGCAGGAGTGGGCTTCTCATGATGCTGGCGGCACCAGGGGCAGAGCAGGGTGGCAGGGGCTGAGCTCACCTGCGAAGAAGAAGACCCTCTTGGTGAGCACGTCCTGGAAAGCGGCGTCGATGACAGCTGGGAGGCCAGGCCAAGTGTCTGCGATGGAGAAGGCACCCTGGATGCCTGTCTTCCAGAAGGTTGAGTGGGTCCAGTATTTCCTGGTGGGGAAGGTCAGCCGTCCTGGTAACCCCATCCTGGCACAGCCCTGTGTTCCCCCACACCTCCTCATCACCGGGGCAGGAGATGCCAGGTGCTGCTCTCACCCGTCCTTGAAGAAGTGAAGCTCCCCATTGATCTCTGTGATGGCATCAAAGTTCTTCTCCATGCAGGCATCCCGGCTGGGGTCCACAGGAATGGGCACAGTTGTGGGCTCTGGCATCTCCTCCTCGTCCTCCTCAGTGGTGGAGGTGCTGCCGGCCTCAGTGGGCATGGGCTGGGACTCCTTGGTGGGCATGGGTGCAGGAGCAGTGGGCTCGGGGCCAGAGCCACGACCTGGGGGAGTACAGGGAAGGACATGAGGCTGGGGGCTGGCCTGGCACAATGAGATCCCTGACGTGCCTGGCCACTGCACAGCTGCTCACCGTAGAGGAACTGGATGCCCTGGACATCATCTGGGTCCAGCTGGAAGTCCTGGACGTAGCTGTACATGGGGTACATCAGGGCCTCACGCACACTGGAGTGGTCCAGCCCCAGCGAGTGCCCAAACTCGTGGGCAGCCACCAGGAAGATGCTGTAACCTGGAGGAAAGCATTGACCTCAGTGACACACCAGCCACGGGGACCACAGCAGCATGGCGTGGGGCCAGAGGGCATGTGCAGGGGGGCTGATACCTCTGTCTGGGCAGAAGCCCCACTTCTTGTCAGTGTCGTAGTTGCTGGTGGTGGCACACCAGAGCTTGCCATCCTGCCGGCCCTGGCTGGTGCAGGAGCTGTAGGACTGCCCCAGGAAGGTGAAGGGGAAGACGCATGGGTCCCCCTGGGAGTTGCCACCGATCACCGCTGTGTCTGCAGAGCAGCATCAGTGGGGCTGGCCCCAGTCCCTGGCCACACCGGGGACAGCCCCAAGACCCCTCGGATGCCCACAGCTGGGGACCAACCACCTCACACACCCCCTCCCTCCGTGCTCCCTCCCTGCTCGCACCTCGGTTGGGGCAGAAGCCATATTTCTTGTCCTGGTCAAAGTTGGCAGTGGTGGCACACCAGCGGTAGCCGTCGGAGCGCCCATCCGTGGTGCAGGTGTTGTAGGAGGTGCCATCGAAGATGAAGGGGAAGACGCAGGGGGACCCATCACTGTTGCCACCATTGGTGTAGAGGACTGTGGGGTGAGGAGAGGTGAGGATAGCCCCGGGCACTCGCAGGGCTGGGCAGGGGCTTCAGCAGCTGCTGCTACTCACGTTCGCTGGGGCAGAAGCCATATTTCTTGTCCCGGTCGTAGCTGGCAGTGGTGGCACACCAGGGCAGCCCGTCTGTGCGTCCCTCCGTGATGCACCGGGAGTATGACTGGCCCTCGAAGATGAAGGGGAAGTGGCAGTCGGCCCCGTTGGCATTTCCATGGCGGGTCTTCACCACTGCTCGGGAGAGGGGTGGCTTAGTGATGGGGCTGGAGGGGGCACTGTCAGTCACCCCGGACCTGCTGGACCCTGCCCTTACCTATGCCAGTTCCCAGTGTCCAGAACTCATCATCATCGAAGTGGGCATCACCCTGGATCCCCTGGCCTGGGGGAAAGGCATGGGCCAAGAGCCCATCCTTGCCGTCGAAGGGGTACCCATCCCCGTGCTCTGTGGGAACAAGCATCCTCAGCACCAGCCCCACCAGAGGAACCCCTGGCATGCACATGGACCTCGACCAGCTGTGCCCTGCACACCCCCTGCACGCCCTCATATGCCTCTTGGCATGTGCAGGGGTGGAGAGATCCCTGGCACACGGGGTAACCAGGGGAGATGGGGGTGATGGTGCCCCAGGTAGGGCACATCACCAACTCTCTGCCCACGGCTGAGCCAGGTCCCAGCTCCCTGCCTGCCCGCGGGGTGTCACCTTGGCTGCCGAACATGATCATGATGTCTGCCTCGCCGCTGTATATCTGGGTGAAGGTGAGGGGGGTCACGTCGCTCCACACTTTGAACGCCCGCTTGAAGGCGTCATCGATCACGGCACGGTCCAGATCGGGGGAGTAGTTCATCACCCTGTGGGGGGGAAGCAGGGGATCAGCACTGCCAGGTCCCAGCTCGTGCTGCAGGGACGAGCCTGCCCTGAGGGCATGGTGGGGACATGCCCCTACCCTGTGAGGGGACAGCAGTACTGGCACGGCAGGGCAGAGCAACCGGCCACCACCCTCAGGCCAGGGCTCAGATGCTCTCCTGGATGCCAAGGAGCAGATGAAGTCACTGTGCCAGCTTGGCCATGGTTGTGCTGACATCCAGCTGTGCCAGCAACACCAAGGCATGGCCGGTGGGCTAGTCTGAGGCTGTCACCCCACCTGGGCTCTCGTCCCCATCTCCATCCCCTGTGAACTATCACCCTGTGGACACAAGGCTCCTGGAGCAGAGACTCACCGGTACGTCAGGTCCATGTGGTCCCACTTGAGGTCCCCCTCGAAGGTGAGGAAGGTTCCCACATCAGGCACGCCGCAGCGGGGGGCTCGCATGGCCTCCAGCGTGTTGGCATCCAGCTCCCCCGTCTCCTGCAGGCCCAGCTGCTTCTGCATCTTGCGCAGCGCCTTGGCCAGGGACACATGCTTGCTGCCCGTCCTCTCCTCTGCCTCCGTGGTGTAGCCGAACCGCCGCAGGTAGCTCTGGGGAGGAAGGGCAGATGGAGGGGATGAGCGAGGCGGGGGGCGCCTTGGGTAGTCCTGGGCACCTTGGGTAGTCCTGGGCACCACAGACCCCTGGTACCCAACCGCAGCCTGGGCACCTGGCAGGGCTCAAGGAGACAGGCAGCCCCTGAGCTCTGCCCGCAGCCCCACGCTGCTGCCCCTGGAGCCCCTCAGGGTCCTGGGAGCCAGGAGGAGGCTGCGGGGCCACGTTCCCCTCACCTCTGCCAGCTCCAGGTCCGACAGGGTGCTGCTGACCAGCTCCCCGGGGAAGGTGACCACCGCCTGCGGCTTGCTCTGGAGTGGGGCTGCCCAGCAGGAGAGGGCTAGCAGCCCCACGGCAAGCGGGGCCAGGAGGACGAGTGGCATGGTGCGGCGGTGGCAGGAGGGCTGTTGCTGTGCCAAGTCCCCGCTGCTCTGCTTTAGGTGCTGCCGGGCTCCCGCTCCTATTTATGGCGCCGGGAGGGCAGTGAGTCACTCTCAGACCCCTCAGCCGCCGACTCAGAGTGACGAAACGCACACTCAGGCTCCTCTGCTTTAACTGTTTCATCACCTTGTTTACTAAACACACTCAGTCCCACGGCCACGCAAGGAGTGAGGACGGATGTGAGGGGGAGAAGTGGAGTGGCTGGCCTGGGGCACAGCATGGCTGCCCCGAGGCTGCCCCGCAGCAGGGTGGCCAGTAGTGAGGGGCATTGTCCTGCTGTCCCCAGGGCCATGGTGGCAGCAGGGACAGCAGAAGGTTGCGCAGGCTGGGGGGCCAGCCAGGTGCTCAGGACCCTGCAACCGTGTTGCTGCACCAGCTGATGCTGAGCTCGGCTGGCTGGGGGTGATGCCACCAGAGACCAACCTGTGGAAGCCTCGGTGGGCACCAGAGCTGCATGGGCAGAGCTGGTGCCTGCAGCCCACCTGCCTGGGAGACAGCCTCTCAGACCCTCACTGGGACACAGCATCTGTCCCCATGTCCCCCACCTCAGCTGTGTCACCCCCATGGGGCAGGGTGTTCCTGGCAGGGTGTCCCCATGGCTCATCACCCCACAGGTGCCTCTAATCTCACTCGCCAGCAGCTGGCTGGCAGAGCCCCACTGGACCAGGGGCAGCACCTTCCCAGGAGCAGTTCCGTGCCCAGGGATGCTCCAGCTGGTGGCGTGGGCAAGGAGAGTGCCCCATCCTCGCTGCCCTGCAGGGTGCTGCTGACTCAGGTTCCCAACCAGCACGGCATAAACCTCACCATGGGACGGTGTTTTCCGGCTTCTCCCAAAGTGCCGACGTTTGTGGGAACGGGGATGCTGAAGAGGAAAGCAAACAGGGATGAGGAGCAAGAGGAAAACAGATGGCAGAGTGGAGAGAAAGGCGCAGCGTCAGCTGAGGGAGGTGGGAGGGACAGTGCAGCCCAGAGACACTGTTTGAGACACATGGCCCAGGATGGGTCCCCCTTTCCCAGCTCTCGCTAAGACCAGGCTGCACCCCTGCAGCCCCCCCCCTCGGCTCTGCATCCCCCTGGGACCTGGCTGAGTTGTGCTGGAGTCCAGCAAGGCTTGGGGTGGTGAGAGGAGAGAGACCATGCTTCCCTCTGCCCTTGCAGAGGAGGGATGGCTCATCCCTGGGGGAACAGCACCTGCACAGGACAGATGGCCTCACTAAGGGGGTTCACCCCGGGTGCAGGCTCTGCCCCAGACCCCCTCCCTGCCCAGCCAGGGCCCTGCAGCTCCAGTCCCAGCCCAGCTGGCAGAGGAACTGCCAAGGGGCTGGTGCCCGGTGCCAGTGGGATGCAGTGCAGGGCCAGGGAGTGGGGGGCTCACAGGCAGCAAAAGCCCCACCGAGAGGAAGCAACGGTGAGAAATCACAGGGTTGCCTCACTCCCCACCACAGACCTGCAAGAGCAGACCCAGTTCCCAGGCGGAGGAAGTTGCTCCACAAGCATCCCCCATCCTGCTTCCCCGGCATGACGAACATGGTGCCCTCATGTAGCCCTGTCCCAACAGGATGCAGGCCAGGGAGCCCCACAGCCAGCCCATCCCCACTGCCTCTCCTCCCTATGGGGTCCAGCCTGACATCCCTCACTCCTATCCATGGCCCAGATCTTTGCAAGGCAGAAGGCAGTGGTTCCCAGTACTCCCTGCCTGGCCAGTAGCCAGGGTGAGGACAGGGCTCTGCCGAGGTGCCCTGATGCCCCCACCATAGCTGATGTCTCCTGGGGTGCACAGGGAGCAGGCACTGCTCCATGCCTTCTGCTCTTCAGGATGGCAGGACCTCAGATCACAGCACATGGAGCTGGTGCCAGAGCTGTATGGAAAATCATCCCTGGGAGGATGCACCCATGGGACAGACGGGTCAAAGGGACGTCTGACACCAGCTCCAGGGGGCAGCTGGGGGGGCAGATCTGGCTCTGGCCTCCCTGGTGCTGTGGCAGATCCCCAGGCCTTTCCCATGCTATTCCCATCCCTCGTTTCTGCCGCATGCAGGAGCCGCAGCTCCCACAGCCTGGGCACACCGCCATGGCACCACCCGCACCACCACAGCACCGCACCGCCTGCGGCACCCCGGAGGGCACAGCCAGGGCACAGCAGAGCAGCACTGGCAGGGACAGGGCTTGGAGGAGAGCAGGGGTTTGGAGCAAGTGATGGCAGGAGGAGCCAAGAGCCAGGACCCTGAACACCTCATAGCCTGTCCCGGCAAAGCCCACGCTCGCCCAGCCCCAGCTGGATTTGGGGTGCACTGGTGGGTCCATGGATAATGGCCCTGAGCATCCTCGAGCTGGTCAACTGAGGTCCTGGCAGGGGGCTGGTGGCTGTTGCCATGCTGCCCAGCCCAGCCTCTCCCACTGACTCACAGTCCCGCTCGCCAGCTTCCTCCTGGCACCAGCCCGGGGGATTTTCTGGTGACTCTCTGGAGGCTTCGCAGGGAGCAGGGGCAGGGCCAGAGCAGCAGGGAATCCCCCATGTCTGGCAGCACTGGCAGCCTCAGAGCTGGGCAGGGGAACTCCATGGGGACGGGCTCGGCGCTGCCAGCATGAACCCTGCAGGCAGCCCCAGCCCCATGTGGGGACAGGCTGGGGACCTGGGCCAAAGCACTGGGACCAGCTGCTGTTGCTGGTGGGAGAGGAGGGCAGTGGGGAGCACGGGCAGCACAGCAGGCTGGAGAGGGCTTATGGCTGCCAGGGACTCCAAGAGCATCTGGATGCTGTGCCCAGCCTGTGTCTGCCCAGGGGCACCGTTTACACCCAGAGCCCCTGTAAGAACAAAGGATATGGAAAAAACCATGTGGACATCCTCCATCCCAGCCAGCTGCCTGAGCCACGAGGCTGCCTGTCACCACCGTCACCGCCAAAAGGGGAAGGAACAGCCACCACAGCCCCTTCCCACGCCCATCCTCATACACACGAGCACCGAGGGGAGACCCCCAATGGGGAAACAGGATTGGGACATCAGGTGGGGCCAGATACCTGCCTGGATCCCTGCCAGCGGGGAGGCAGCAGCCTGGTCCCAGGGCAGAGGCAGACGGGACATATAGGTCTCCAGCCGGGAGGTGCTGGCTGGGCCAGCAACAAGGTTTTGGGGGTGCTGGATGGAACTGGAGCCAGCTCTATTCCCCCAGTGCGGGCAAGCGAGGTGGGGACCAGCTGGGGAGGGAGTACAGCACCAGTCGGCCAGGGAAGAGGTCCAACAGCCACGGCCATGGGGTGCACCGGGGCAGCAAAGGTGACAGGAGAGCCACGGAGCCACGGGCACAGGTGACACCTGACTGTCACAGTCACTGCCTCACACCTGGGAGCCCAAAGATCCAGGCAGGGGACAGGAGGGATGCGGGAGTGAAGGGCAGATCCAGGCGTGTGGAGGGCATCAGACGCCCTCCTGGCACGAGAGGCTGGGGGGGAGGATGGCAGAGGGGAAGCAGGGCCAGAGGGAGTCAGCATCTTGTGCGGGTGAGACAGCACCGGGTTGGGGAGAGCACAGCACCGGCTGCCACACAGCAGCACGGCCCGTGCAGAGGGCAGGGAACTGCCCTGACCCCTCAGCCACCACACACGGTGCCAGCGCCACGGCCACCGCAGCACAGCCTGATTCCCTGGCCAGCAGGCAGGCAGGGCACCGTGGTGTGCCCCCAGCCAAACCGTGCAGTCACAGCTGCCAGCCCCACCACCCCAAGCCACAGCACCCCAAGTCTAGCCCCACTCCCTCCCCATGGCTCCCATGCCCAGGATGCAGAGCTGCCACCCGTGCCCCAGCTGCCCCAGCCAGCACCAGCTGACTGTATGGCATGGTGTCCTGGGCACGGGGACACTTGGCACAGGAGTGAGACCAAAGGCAGCAGGAGCAGCTCCGTGTCAGAGGCTTGGAAGCCCCATTGCTCCTGCTCAAGGGCTCCAGACAGAAACAACATTCCTCCACACGCTTCCCGTATCTGCTGCCCCAACACCGGGACGTGCGTGGGCTGGGATCGCATCCTCCAGCTGGGCCCAGGAACCCTTCTTGGCAAACTGTTCTGCAAGCCATGGCCCCACAGTACTCCCAGCCCCGGCATTGTGGGTCCCCAGCCCCACACGCCTTCCCCATCTCTCTGATATTTCATGGATGCACCTGCTTGGCCCCCTACCCGTCCCTGCCAGACCCTCGCCTCACCTGGGGAACTCCCCAGCCTCTCAACAGCAGTTTTTTGCCAATCCTCTGCCCTTGTTTGCCCAGGCAGGAGGTGGCACCCTGCCTCCTAGCCCTGCTGTGTCCCCCTCCCCCTCCCAGCCCCAGTGTTGCTGCCTCTTGTCTGGGTGAGGGTGACGCAGCGGGTGTCAGCCGGGCGGGCCACCTCCACCCTGCAGGCACTGAAACCAGCAGCGCTGTGGTTTCGTCACACAGCAGCACCAATCCCAGCTGCAAACTACACAAGACGGATCCCCCACCCCGGCCGTCACACCGGCTGGAGGCACCCAGGTGGGTGGCACAGTCACCTCCCTGCATCAGACTGGGACATCCCCCTTCCACACCTTCCCCAGCCCCTTCACACCCTCTGATCCCATCCCACAGGGATGCTGGAGCAGGAATCTTCCATCCAGGCATCGGGACCCTCCCAGACCCCGGCACAGAGCTGTCACCTCACAGCTCACCGGCACCATGGATGGAGAGGGAACCATGCTCCTGTCTGCTGGGAAGCCTTCAAGGTGGGAAATCCAGAAAGGGTTTGAAGAAACCAGTCAACCTCTGGCAGAGGCCTCCGAAAGCACCTTGGTTTTCGATCCAGAGGGAAAACGGCCCAGACCGTCCCATCTGCTGGAGAGTGGCATTAAGAGCCCAGCAGCCCAAGGGTGCCCTGGGGCTGTAGGAAAGGAGGGCAAGAGCTCCAAATGCCACGGGGCTCTTGTGTTTCATGACTTGCTTTGCTGTTAACTCATTCTCCATCCCTTGAACTTCATTTCAGCTCAGCTTTTGCCTCCAGCTTTGACCAACTTTTGTTTTTACCAAACTTTCCCCACCTGCCGGGAGCGGGACAGCAGTGGGTTCAGGCATGTGAGAGGGACACAGGGACTGGGACTGCCCTGGGGGCAGGACATGGGCTGCATGGGGCAACACCGAGACTTTGTCACCCACAGGGGCTTTGGGAAGGACCCAAAAGATCTGGGGTGATCTGCAGGATCTGGGGTGATCGGGCCCACTGAGGCCATCTCCTGCACCCCACGGGGGCAAAGCAGGGGCTGGGAGGAGAGTGGAGCAGGATGGGGTCGGGTGGCCACGGGCTCCTGGAGTCCCAGCTGCTGCAGGGGGCCGTCAGCTGGCACGGCACGGCACGGCACAGCATGGGTGGGCAGCGCTTTGTTCTCTGGTGGTGAGACGGGCACGGCAGCTGCCTGCTAAAATGGGAAGAGGCAGCAATGGTGACAATGACGATGAACCTGCCCGGCACGCGAAGGGGACGAAGCGGCGCCAGGAACCCGCCGGCTGTCGGCAATCGGGAATAAGAAGCGGGGGTTTGTAGAAGGTGAAATATGGGCAAAACTGGTTGTATTTAATTGTAAACTACAAGAAGCAGAAGGAAGAGTGGTAGATGCAACATGCTCGGATTTCAGTAAAACATTTGACAACTGTTCTCACGTTTGCTGCCAAATTAATTCAGAATGGCTCAGTTGTCAACACAGGCATATGGACAAAACCCAGGCAGCCCGGGGAACAGCGAACGGCCTGGCTGTCAGCCGGGGAGCTGCTGGGGCTGCACGACCCTTGGGGGCTTTTACAACCTCTTTCTGCAGACATCGGTGCCACAGGAGGGGAGGAAGGCAGCCACCAGGCTGTGGGAGCGCTGGGGATGGAGAGAGATGCCAGGGGAGGAGAAGGACTGAAGAACACCAGAGAGAGAGCCAGCAGCCCTTCAGTGGGTATGGTGGGGTACATTGGAACAGCAGGCAGCAGAGAGCAGTCCTGGAGTCCACCCACTCAACCCTGGGGTCTGGTGACCCCCTTCCATGTGGCAGGGGTGGGGAGGTCCAACCAGACCAGGTGGGGCTCAGAACCACCGCCATGCCATAGCTGAGGGGTCCCTCCAGCCCCCAAGGGGGTCCAGCCACAGGCAGGGCTGTGGGGCTGGCACAGCAGCATTGGGGGTACCGAGCTCCCCCATTCCATGGGTGCTCGGCAGGGCAAGGCCCTGCTCCGGGGACGGGCGCAGGCGATGGGAACGACCCAGCACAGCACGTGTTTAAGGCCTCTGGGACTCTGCTACACACACAGTTCTCCTGCCCACCTTGTTTATTTTACTTATATTTCAGTAATTTGCTGATTACCATTTTTTAACTAACCAGCAGTGATGAATCAGCAGCACAGGAGAGGGTGGAAGCCGGCGGCCTTGGACCATGGCTCC
>BJBW01001236.1:0-55128 GCA_004320125.1 Scolopax mira | reverse complement strand
CAGGGAGTGGGGCTGCTCCATCCAGAGCCCTCCTGGCCACCTGGCACCACCTCACCCCAAGGAGAGTCCCTCTGTGCCCACAGTGTGGCCACTGGCAGCACCTCCCAGCCCAGTCAAGCTTGGCAGAGCCAGGGCCAGCAAGCCACCTCCTGCCAAGAGGACTTCATGAAGATATAAGTGGCCTCACCACGGGCTTTCATCGGCTTCTCCGAGTCCCTGGGGAGCAGCTGGGAGCGGCTCCTGCCTGTCTCGGGAGCGCCCTGCCTGAGCCCAAGGGTGGCATTATGGCTGAGGCCACGGGTTCAGCCACAGCCTTGGTGGCCACAGAAGACGGAGCATTATCCCACGACACTCCCACCCGCGCCAGCGCCCTGGGAAGCAGCGATCCCGGCAGGATCAGCTGGCACTGGAGGGAGGCTGCTCCCCGCAAAAGAGCTGGTGGCCCAGCAAGCCCTGGGCACAGGGCAGAGGGGCCGGAGCTGTGCCCGGAGGGAAGCTATCCTTGCTGCCATCCCAGCACACAGCAATCCCCTGGGAGAACCCCAGGCGCCTTCTTCAGGAGCCGCCGTTGCTGGGAAGGAGCTGAGTGGTGAAGCAATCTGGTGTGAAGAAAAACCCATTTCCTGCAGCACGGGCTGTTTTGCTCAACGTTTTACAAAATGTGCTGATGCAACTGCCCTTCCCAGGTGGGATATAAATACGAGCCTGGTTGATGTGGATTAATGCCCTGCAGCTACACAAACATCACCAGCAATGTTTGTTTTAAAAAGAAAAAAAAAAAAAAAAAGGAAACAAGGAGGAACAAACAGCAGGGACGACAAAATCACTGAGGGTGGAAGTCCGGGGGCTCGGGTTGCAGGGAGGCTGGAGGGGCAGGCACGGCCCTGGGCACCGTGCTCAGAACAAGCCACCACCTATTCTGGGACACTGACTGAAGCCATTAGCTCATGGAGAAGCTATTGTGGGAGCAGAACAAGCCTTGCCTCCATCATGGCAAACAAACTGCTGCTGGGAAGGGGGCAGACCAGTGTGGCTGAGGGGGCCAGAGGGAACAGGACCCCTTGTCTGGCTGTAGCTCCTTCTGAGTGCCATATCCAGGCTGGAAAGCATGGAGCTGGGAAAACTTCCACCTCCTGGGACTGCCTGTCAGTGCAGCTGATCAACCAGCCTGTTAAAAATCAGCTCTGTATCCTGCTCCAGTCGTATCGCTTTATTCCCCAGGCACCAGCCTTTGTGTTGTCTTCTCAGCCCATTCCCGAAAGGCCTTTAACCTGGCACTCCCCCTGCTAAGGTATTTGGACACACATCCAACCCACGCCACATCCATTTTTGGATTCTCTTAAGCCTCTTGACAAGATTTCTTTGTGTTTTCTTTGGCCCTGAAATGATTTCAGGCACAGGAGCTGCAATGGCAGAGCATTATCAGAGCAGAGCGGTGCTTTGCCTGGCTTGGAAATTCCCTGCTCACCCCCGTTCGGGGGCACACAGTGTTTTTAAAAATAGCAGGTTACCCATCTCAGCAAAGCTCCTGCTGGTACAGTCCTTTGAGGCAGAGGACATGGGGTATCTCTGCAGGGTAACAGGGAAAATTTAAGAAAATTTTCATAAGTTGAGCCAGCATCAGGAGGGTCCCCCTGAGGCTCCCAAAGGTCACGCTGCTCTGCCCTGGAATCGTCACCTGCTGGGAAAATCCTTCACCTGTCTCCCACAGCAGCGGACTGAAGGCATAAAGAGAGGAAACCTGCCAGTCTTACACAAATCTATCCTGTTTTCTCTACCTGGGAGGCAGCTTTTGCCAGGGGTTCCTCTGACCACCACCACCCAACAGAAACATGGAGCTTCCCCCAACATGGAGCACAGGGATGCCCCAAGCCCCCAGACAAGGCCAGCCCCACAGCCAGTCACAGACAGTGCCAGGCTACCCCAGCATGAGCTATGGAGAGAGGATATCAGAGAGGGGACACTGTCCACAAGAGCCCCCTGCGTCCTCCCCAGCTACACTCCACCCCACCCCCAGCAGAACTATGCAGGGCTGCTTTAAAAAGGAGTAATGGGGGAAAAAATCCCACCCCCTTGGCATCTCTTGGCCTCTGTCATGATGCTGGTGGCAGCAGCCGGCTGCTGGGAGCAGGAGCTGCAGGAGCAGCAGGAGTGCTCACGCAGCCAGCCCGGGGATGGATTCCACTGATGCCATCACCCTGTGGTAGATGAGGGCATAAACCTTTCAAGGATGTATTTAATTAGCTTGAAAACGAGCCAGAAGATGCAGGCACACTACCCTGGCAGTTCAGCAGCAGCTCCTCTGCTGCCTCTACCGACGGCGCCTCCAGGAAGCCTCGCCGGAGGCAGGAGGCGCCAGACGGATGTGAGGGACTCACACAGCCCCACAGAGG
The DNA here is from genome assembly GCA_004320125.1 of Scolopax mira. Taxonomy (NCBI): domain Eukaryota; kingdom Metazoa; phylum Chordata; class Aves; order Charadriiformes; family Scolopacidae; genus Scolopax; species Scolopax mira. The sequence continues at coordinate 52,735 of BJBW01001236.1, read as the reverse complement.
AGCCCTGGGCTGAGAGGGGATGAACCCAGCCACGGCCCTCCTCACCCTAGACCAGAAGCACCACCACCAAACGACACAGAGTGCTGATCCAGCCCACCCTACTCATCTATCACCCATCCACTCCGATTTCTGGCAGGCTAACTCCACGCTCAGACTGTGCCAGGTGAGACACTGTCTGTCCTTCTGCAGCTGGCACCATGTCAGCACCAGCTTTGTACTGGCCGTTCTGGCCAGTGAGACAATGCAACTGCCCGCCCAGACCTGCTTTGGACAGAGCCGCACTGCGGGCTGACTCAGTCCTAGTGGCCCTGAGACCCAGGACGCCTTGGTGCCTTCACTCAGACAGCATATCCCTTCCACGGGGACTGGGCAGACAGGCTCAGCCCAGATACGGCCTTGGAAAGCACAATATGGCTGCCTTTCTTCCAGGAATAACACAGGAGAGATGCTCTTGGTAGAGCACTGCAACATGAGAAAATATCAGAGAAAGCAAGGAGCCACCCAAGCCAGGGATTCATTAAAGGTATCAGTGTGGACCAGGGCCCTGCTGGGCCAGAAGCAGCCAAGCCCAGGCTCTCCATCCACAGCTGAACTCTGCTGGAGGAAACAGCAGGACACTGTGCTGCCAGAGATCTGGGGCAGCGCCAGGCTCCTGAGTGTATCCCTGCTGGGATGCTGTGGTGGCAGGAGGTGCTGGCAAAGCCCCACCACCCACGGTGAGCTGGAAGCCCCCAGCCAGGCCAGAGCAGCCCCTCAGCTTCTGCATCTTAAGTACAGGCGCTGGAGGTGTTGTCAGCAGCCAACCCGGGCCTGCCAACCCAGGCACCCATCGCCGGCTGTGGTGGGGCGTGAACCAACTCGCATGATGGTTGGGTTGGCAAGAGAACAGAGGGAGATGGCCATTGTTCAGTGGCAGAGCTGCCATCAAAAGAGGCAAAATCGGCTTCTCTAAGCCAGAGCAAACTTGCAGCACCTGCCAGGCACCATCCCCACACCTGAGAACGAGGGGGAAAGTGCTTAACGGTCTGAGGCACTTCCCCCCAGGCCCGGCGGGGAAGGGCAGAGCGGAGGCCTCCGCAGCTCGTCCAGGGCCGCTCGGAGGAAGGGCGGACAAAGAGAGCCGGCAGGCTAGGACCGCACGGCAGCGCCCAAGATGCGACCGCGAGGACGGGACAGGGCCGGGACCGGCAAGGCGCGGGCCGCGGAGCCGGTCAGTACCACAGAGCCTCCGCGGCGGGATGGGACTCCGACGTGGAGTTACGAGAGGGCCGTTGGGGAACAGCCAGCGCGCCCAGGCCCACAGCCCGGCCCGAGGCTGCCGCCACCGCTTCCGCCTCCTCGTCACGTGACGGGCGCGACGCCGACGCTCAGGGCCCGGGCGCCGCTTCGTGACGCCATGACGCAGGGTCATCGCACCTTCTCCATGATCCCTCCGCGGAGAAAGTAGTCCCCCGACAGGGCGCTAAGGCACCCCCACCCTCCAGCCCGCGGCTGGAGCCGCTTGGTGCCGGGAGACGGCGGCGGCCGCCGGAGCGAGGAGCGCTTCCCTGCGGCGGTGAGCGTCCCGGGCGGGGCTGGGGGGCGCGGTAAGTAGTCCCGGCGCGGGGCCCGCACGGTCGTACCGCTGCGCGGCGCGAGGGCGGGAGGGCATGGCGGCCGCTGTGATGCCGGCTCCGGCGGAGGCGCGGCAGAGCCGCGGTGGGTCGGGTGAGGGCGCGGGCCGGCGGACGGGAGGGCGGCGGCGGCGGGGAGAACCCCTCGCCCCGGCGCGGACGGCGGCTCCCCTACCCCGGCGCACCGGGGCCGCCCCGCCGTGTGCGCGCGCGCGGAGGCGGCGGGGGGGACCCCGCGGCAAGATGGCGGCCGGGGGTTGGGCAGGGCCGCGGGGCATGACGGGACCGGGGGCGCCGGGCGGCGCCGAGGCCCCCCGTGAGGGGCGGCCGGGACCCCCGGGCGTGGCGCCCTGGCGGCTCCGATCCCTCCACGGGTGCCCCGAGGGGCGGCCCGGGACCCCGGCCCGCGATCCTTGCGGCGGTCAGGGACGGCGGCAAGTGGGCGGTGGGCGGCGGCCCTGACGGCGGCGGCCTCCCCCCCACTTCAGGTCGAGCCTAGGCGGCCCCGGCAGGGCGGGCATGGAGGAGAATGCGGTGGAGAGCAGCAGCGACGCGGCCCCGCAAGCGGCGCGGGAGGAGCCCTCCGAGAGCGGCCTGGGCGTCGGGACCTCGGAGGCCGTATCGGCGGACAGCAGCGACGCCGCCTCGACCCCCGGCCCCCTCTCCCGAGCCGATGACTCCGGCGTGGGCCAAAGCTCCGACAGCAGCGGGGTCTCCTTGGTAAGAGCTGACGGGGAAGATGGGGTGGCAGTTGGCTCGGGAAAGGAGGATCTGCCGCGGTTCTGGTTCAGGAGGATTTCTATAGACATTTCTGTCAAACTGAGCGTAGGAGCCAGCTCTGTCACACCAGTTGGGTGTCTGCTTGCCGATCTGAGGAGAGCTCTCCTTGGTAGCAAGAGCAGTAGTCCAGGGTCCTTGACAATGCTAAAGGTCCTTGACAATGCTTTGAAGCCTTTTTTAGCAGTTCTGCGGTGATACACTCGTGATGTTTGCATACATGAGGGCCTGACCTGGCAAAGGTCTCTCATCTAAGCTCTTCTGGCCTCTTCTTTTTTCCACCAGGAAGAGGTGTCGGAGAGCAGCTCCAGTACAGATGCCATTCCCCGGATTTACCTGCCAGATTCATCCTCCATTGCCCAGTCCACCTTGGTCTCCAGTGTCTCGACTGTGAGCCAGTCCATCATGGTGTCAGAGTCCCCACAAGTCCTGGTCCACTCCAGTGTCATCACTGATGGAGCCACAATCGTGTCAGACTCCACCACATCCACTTCCTCGGACCTAGGTTCTGCCATCGACAAAATCATCGAGTCCACAATTGGGCCTGACATCATCCAGAGTGAGTGTGTGCTCCCAGTTACTCGTGTATCCAGCAGACCTGCCCGCTCTCCCTCTGGAGTGCTCCATGTGCAATCGGCTCAGGGAGCTGGGGAAGGGAGCTGTTGCTGTGCCAGACCTTGGGAGATGAGGGGGAAATATGTACATGCCTAAGTATGCACCTTGATCTACAGGGGTTTCTCTTGCCTTGCTGCAGTAGCTGGAGGGTTTGATGGGGAGCTCGTGGCTGCTGGACAGCCCTTCCTCTGGCTGCTCCTTCAGCTATGATGCTAATAGCCCAGGGCAGGCTCCATCCCTGGAGCTGGACCTTCCTCACCCCTTCCTGCTTATGACTGAGTCTGGGAGAGCCCCAGTTAGTCCCAGTGACTCTGCAGCCCCTGTGTCTGGCAGTTAACACTCTGCTGTTCTCTTCCTCCCAGGCTGCATCGCTGTGACCAGTGCGGAGGATGGTGGGGCAGAGACTACACAGTACCTCATTCTGCAAGGCCCTGATGATGGTAAGGGTGCGCCCTGGGGTGTCTGGTGATGCCTGTCTCTGCCTCTTCAGTCTGTTCAGTAAGAGTGGGGCCTGGAGTGGGTATCCCAGTTACATCGGCCACAACCCTGTACCAAAGTCCCTGTGGATGTGCTGACTCTTGGGAGCTTGTTACTGAGCTCATGTTCAGCCCTGTGCCCCGGGTGTGGGTGCAGCCTGCATGCAGGTGAAGGTCTTCTCCTTGGCTGAGCTGGTTTTGGTGTTTCAGGTGCCCCCATGGTGTCCCAGATGGCCACCTCTGCTCTGGCCAACAGCTTGGCGATAGAAGCTGTTGCTGATGGACCTACCTCCACATGCCTTGACCAGCCCGGCCCTTCAGACCCTTCTGAGCAGTTGGAAGTGCTGGAGCTGCCTGTACAGCCAGATCAGGCCCGAGAGGCGGATGGTGGGGAGGAACTGGACCAGCCGGACATGGAGACCCTGGAAGAGATGATGGAGGTGGTGGTGGTGCAGCAGTTCAAGTGCAAGATGTGTCAGTACAAGAGTGTCTCCAAGAAAACGCTAATTAACCACATGAAAGAACGGCACTTCCAGCCAGGTGTGTGCTAAGGGCTGGGGAACATTTATCTCGCTGCAGACGGGCCCTGCTCTGGGCAGGGGAGAAATGGGGGGAGGAGTATGAGTGTGAAGACCTGAGCATAAGTCTGGTAAAGAGTTTTCATTCTGTTGTGTGTGGCAGTGGGTTCAGCTCTGGCTTTAAAGAAAGGACGTCCACGAAAGGGGGGATCAGCTCCCAAGACTGCAGAAGAGGAGGTCCAAGAAGAAGAAGAAGATGATGATATCATGGATGCTGGTGCTATTGATGACCCTGAAGGTAGGACTCATTCTCCCCACATCTTACGTAGCTTAGTCTTTTCCTGCGGTCTCTATCTGATGTTTTGGGCCTCTTACCTGCAGAGGACAGTGACTATAACCCAGCTGAGGATGAGCCCCGTGGGCGACAGCCCAAGTACAGCCGCACTGTCCCCACATCCAGCGAGGAGAGGCCACGTCGACGCCCAGGGAGACCCCGCAAGTTTCCTCGTATGGAGGACATGCCCCAGGACGTGCCTGAAGGTGAGGGGAGCGGGAGGCAGCAGCCCCGTGCTGGGCTGGAGCAGGGAGCAGTACGTGAGGGAGGGTGTGTGACAGAGCTGTGCTGTGCCCTGTCGAGCAGGAGGGGAGGTGGAGCCCTTGGTGACATCCCAAAGCACACTCAGCCACGAGCTGCAGAACTCGGAAGCAGCCAGTTCCTCTGGCCTGGAGAACGGGACCAGTGAGAGCCTGGCGGAGCCCAGCATTAGCCAGTCTGACTCTGAGAACAAGGACCCTTCCTCCAACACTGGCCCCGAGGAGGCAGATGTCATCCCCAGGAGGCGAGGGCGGCCCTCCCGCCGCTTCCTGGGCAAGAAATACCGCAAGTACATGGGGCGCAGGTGAGGGGTGTGTGTCGAGCCAGCGCTGGGCCCTCTGGCCTTTGCCCAGGGCCGGTCCAGCCCCTCTTTGCCACCACAGCTCTGAGCCCCGCTCCTGTTCCCGCAGGTACTACTACAAATCACCCAAACCCCTGATGAGGCCCTACCTGTGTCGGATCTGCGGGTCACGTTTCCTCACGCACGATGATCTGCGTTTCCACGTCAACTCACACGAGGCCAATGACCCGCAGCTCTTCAAGTGTCTTCAGTGCAGCTACCGCTCCCGGCGCTGGTCCTCCCTCAAGGTGAGCACCATCTGTCTGTTCTGGTACTCACGAGGGTGACTGGTAGCCCCAGGTCTCATGGTCTCCGTTCTGCTTCTTGCAGGAACACATGTTCAACCATGTGGGCAGCAAACCCTACAAGTGCGAGGAGTGTAATTACACCAGTGTGTACAAGAAGGATGTCATCCGGCACTCCACAGTGCACAGCAGGGACAGGTAAGGGAAGTGCAGTCCTGGAGACTGTCTTCAGGCTGAATGGCACTAACTCTGTTCCTCCTGCCCTGGGAGGGCAGCCACAGCTGCCTCTTCTCCTGACCTCTGACCCTCTTTCCAAAAGGGGTAGTTTTGGTGTCTGGGTAAAAGGGAGCTCAGACTTGGGATGTGGCTGACACAAAGGGGTTTTTTTGTCTTTCTTTTTCAGGAAGAAGAGAGCTGATCCGGTGAGTTTGAGTAGCCTGATGGCTTGTCTCTCAGCACTGTTATGTGGGAAGAGGCATGTCTGGGTCTTCCACAAATTCTTGGTGCCTCCTTGAAGGCAGTGTTTCTGGATCACCTGAGGAAAGGCAGCCCAGGTCCTGCAGTGGGGAGAGGGTAAGGAAACTGGTGAACCCCTGCCAGGTGAGCTCATCTTTGTGCTCTCCCTCCAGCCCCCAAAGCTGAACTCCTTCCCGTGCCCTGTATGCAACCGTATCTACCCCATGCAGAAGAGGCTTACGCAGCACATGAAGACACACAGCACTGAGAAGCCACACATGTGTGACAAGGTGAGGCTGGGGACACGGTCTGGGGAGGGGCTGGCAGTGAGTGAGGCTGGACAGGAGGGGAACACTGCTTTTCTTTGCTCCCCTGCAGTGTGGGAAGTCCTTTAAGAAGCGCTACACCTTCAAGATGCACCTGCTGACTCACATCCAGGCCATTGCCAACCGCAGGTAGGAACCTGGCAACAGGCGTGTCCTGGTAGAGCCTGTGTCCCTTCAGAGGGGAGGGCAGAAGGTCCCTGCTGCCCATGTGACAGGTGGCATTGTCCCGGCAGGTTCAAATGTGAGTTCTGTGACTACGTCTGTGAGGACAAAAAGGTCCTGCTGAACCACCAGCTGTCGCACATGAATGACAAGCCCTACAAGTGCAGCTTCTGCAAGTACTCCACCTTCCGGGAGGATTTCCTGGTCTCACACATGGCTGTCAAGCACACGGGTGAGAGGAACTGTTTGCCTGCCCACTGCCCCGATGTTCTACACCCCCACTTCTCCAGGAGGTGGCCAGAGCCCATCTGCCTTCCCTGCCATCCCACTGGGACCCCCTGCTTGACTCCCACCTCTCATGTCCCACAGGAGGGAAGCCGTTTGCTTGTGAGTTTTGTCACTTCACCACCAAGCACAAGAAGAACCTGCGCCTCCACGTGCACTGCCGCCACCCCGACTCCTTCGAGGAGTGGGCACAGAGGCACCCCGAGGAGCCGCCATGTCGCCGCCGCCCCTTCTTCACCTTGCAGCAGATTGAGGAGCTGAAGCAGCAGCACAGCCAGGTGCAGGCCCCAGCTGAGCCAGAGGCCAGTCCACCGGTGAGTGCTGTTGCCCGTGTCCCAGCTCCTCCTGGTGGTCACTGGCCCCGGCCACGCTGTCAGTGCTCTCTCTCACGCAGGCGCCTCTTGGCCCCGTCACCTACCACACGGTCCAGGCCGTCGCAGGAGCAGAGGCCCCCATCCTCTCACAGGATTCCTTGGGAGAGGCCACCATCATTTACGAACAAGGCAAGTGAGCTGCCAGGGAAGGGGGGGGGCGAGGATGGGGAGGAGGTGGGCGAGTCTGTGCCTGACGTTCTCCTGACCCCAACCAGATGTGGCTGGATCTGCAGAACTGGCCACGCAGACTGCCCTGGATCTCCTGCTGAACATGAGCACTCAGCGAGAGTTGGCCACGGGCTCGCTGCAGGTGAGGAGGGCTGAGACAGGGCTGTGCCTGCTGGGGGGGTGGCGGTGGGAGCTTCCCAGCCTTCCACAGTGCCCAGGGCTGTTCTGCTTCAGGGGGTGTCTTGGCAAAAGCCTTGCCTTCCTCCAGCTGAGCTGCTGTTCTCCCCCTGCAGGTGGCAGTGGTGAAGCCGGGTGATTCAGGAGAAGCACAGGCCCCCTGTGAGCCGCAGGCACAGGAGGAGGGGACAGAGATGGAGGAGCAGCAGCAGAAGTTGGTGACACTGCACATGGCAGAGCCTGGGGAGACATTGGTGCAGGAGGCTTATGAAGAGGCGACCCTAGGTGGCTCAGAGCTGCAGCAGATCACCATCCCCTTTGGCGGGACGACAGAGTACAGCATCATCACACCCATCAGTGAGGAGATTCAGGCTCCAGGCACACTGTACAGGTCAGCTGTATGGGAGGAGTGGGGAGGAGCACCTCTGAACTCAAATGAGGAGGTTTTAGTGGTGAGGACGGGGGGCAGATCCTCCCTGACCCTGTCCATTCCAGCAGTGAGGAGGAGAGCTCTGCGGAGACCTCCCATGCAGTCGTGGTGAGCGAAGCCGTGATGACAGAGGAGGCCCTGAAGGACCATAACAATCACTATATCATGTCATCTGGCATTCCGGGGAGCCAGTTCCATCACATTGAGGTAAGGAGCTGAGCTTCCTCCCCGTCTCAGACAGCAGTGTGAGCAGGTGTGACTGGGTGTTTCTCTCTCAGCCCCTCAGCGGGGACGCTGCCTTTCCCTCGCCTGCGGAGGGCCAGGAGGCACAGCCCGCCGGCGTCAAGTGGCCCCTGGTGCAGTGTGTCACCAGGCAGCTCCAGAAGGACTCGTCTTTATCCCCAGCATCCGAGGGGCAGGAAATCTCATCCCCAAAGGTCAAGTGGCCTGCGCTCCAAGGCGTGGCCAAGAAGCTCTCGTGCAAGGTTTCCACAGCCAAGAAGCTCTCGTGCAAGATTTCCACAGCCAAAAAGTTTTCATGCAAGATTTGCACAGCCATGTTCACAGGGAGAGCAGAAATGGAGAGTCACAAGAGAGCCCACATTGGGCCCAGCACCTTCAAGTGTCCTGACTGTCCATTCACTGCAGCCCTTTGGCCGGAGGTTCGGGTAAGTTTCCTGGCACAGAGCAGTCCTGAGCACAAGAGGTTTGGAGAAACGGGGACTTTCTGACCCTGCGTTTGTCTTTCTGTTCCCAGAGCCACATGGTCCAGCATGCCAGCCTTCGGCCACACAAGTGTACCCACTGCAGCTTTGCCTCCAAGAACAAAAAGGACCTGCGCAGGCACATGCTGACGCACACCAACGAGAAGCCCTTTGCCTGCCAGATCTGTGGACAGAGGTGGGTGAACATTGCTAGTTTGTTGCTGCTTCAAGAGATCTCCAAGAGCTATCCAAGGCCTAAGAGGAGAGGATACTGCCAAAGAGCTGGCTGCCCTGTCCCTACCCCTGGGAGCAGTCCCTGCTAGAGGGGGCTCTGCCTTGAGAACGGTTCCTGCTGGAGGCATTTTGGGAGCTGGGACAGGCCATGTTGTAGGATGTGTTCATGGTGCCCATGGCACGCTCCAGCTCACTCTTGTTCCTCTCATAGGTTCAACCGTAACGGGCATCTCAAATTCCACATGCAGCGTTTGCACAGCTCAGAGGGGAAGAGACCGGGGGCTCCTGCAGCTGCTGCACAGCAGACCATCATACTCAACAGTGACGAGGACACACTGGCCACCCTGCAGAGTAAGATGTGTCCCTGTGACCAGGGGTGACCCACAGGTTTCCTGTGGCCAGAACGAACCCCTCAGGTGGGGGATTCACCCAGCTTGTGGGCTGAGATGGGTTAGGGCCAGGAGATCCTGCAGAAGGTTAGGATTGTCAGCAATGGCAGGACTCGGTGGGTGCAGAGACAAAGGGGCTGGGTGCAGGGAGCTCCCCTGGTGAGGCGCTGACTTGTTCTGTGCAGAACTGGGCATCCAGTGTTCCCTCCAGGCAGCTCCCAATAGATGAGTGTGCTGTGGTGGTGCTGGGAGCAGCTCATGGCTCAAACGGGAAGCAGAGTTTGCAGTCTGATACGGAGGCTGCGTTTTGCCCACAGGGACCTCTAGTTTTATGTTGGGAGACTTTGGTTCAGCTTCTGAGCTTCTGTGAGCAGAGCTAAGAGACTGTCCTGTGCTCCTTATTGGAGTGGGCACCTGGCAGGGGCACTGGGGAATGGAGGCAGCAGCCCTGGCAGTGTCCACACTGACTTTCTCCTCCTTCCAGCGGCTCTGCAATCTGGCCAGGCCGTGCTGGCTCCTGAGCGGCTGCAGCAGGCCCTGGGGCAGGAGCACATCATCGTCGCACAGGAGCAGAGTGTCACGAGCCAGGTGAGTCAGGGCCATGGGTCTCATCCTGCCACACCGTGTGGCTGCTCCCACCCCCCCCCTGAGCTGTGCGGGCCCCCTCCTCGGAGAGCTTGCAGTCAGGCCCACCCCCACTGACGGCGCTGGGCTCTCTCTGACCTGCAGGAGGAGGCTACATACATTCAGGAGATCACAACTGCCGATGGACAGACAGTACAGCACTTAGTGACCTCTGACAACCAGGTGAGGGGGAGTATGCACATCCTGGGAACCAGAAGATTCTGTGCAGCTGGAATGGGGAGAGCTGGGGGTGGTGGGGAGAGGTGCCGTGAAACAGGCACAGAAGACAGGCAAGAACCAAACTCGTTATGGTGTGGAGGGTGGGCAGTGGTGATCTTTTCTGGGTCTGAATTCTTGTGTTTGCAGGTTCAGTACATCATTGCCCAGGATGGTGTACAGCACTTGCTTCCCCATGAGTATGTTGTTGTTCCAGAGGGACATCACATCCAGGTAAGCTTCAGGCTGTGCTACCTTTGTGTGGTGGATGGGGCTCATGAGGGTTCCTTGTGTGGGTCTGGGCCTTCTCCTGCTCCCTGTGGCAGAGATGCCCACTAGCTCTAATGAAACCTCATTGTGGCTCTTGTCCCCAGGTACAGGATGGTCAGATCACCCACATCCAATATGAGCAGGGCAGCCAGTTCCTCCAGGAGCCGCAGGTGAGGGACCAGGCACCATGGCTGGAGCTGAGGGAGCTGCCCTGAGATGGGCTCTGAGCAGAGCTGGAGAGGGAGGGATGTGAAATAGATGATGCACGTGGGTTGGTGACTCGCTGGTGGCCAGTGCTGCTCTCCAGGAGGGTCCTTCCCAACTCCCAGACTCCCCTGTTCTCTCCTCCCTGCAGATCCAGTACATGCCTGTCTCACCTGAGCAGCAGCTTGTCACCCAGGCACAGCTGGAAGCAGCTGCCCACTCAGCAGTCTCAGGTAGGACCAGGGCCCAGCTCTGCCAGTCCCACCTCCCTCTGGGTCTCGGGGTGCCTGTTCCACCAGTAGCAGCCACTGAGACCCACTGTGGTCTCAGCCCCTCTCTGCCTGCAGAGGCTGCTCGGTGGCTGTAGCTGGCGGGGGGGGGCAGGTAGCCATGCAGTGGCCCATGGCAGAAGGGCTGGCATAGGTGAGGCCAGATTGCCACCTGGCTGCCTGCATCCTGGTAATCCTGGGCTGTGGCCAGCTGTGGTGTCTGAGGGGACATCTTTGCTGGTCTCAGCATGTCAGTTCTGGAATGGTACCATGAGTTGTGTGCTGGGAGGTGCAGTAGCTCCCACAGGGTGGAGACACCCTGCTGTGTGTTAACCAGAAGCCAGCCTACCTCATGGAGCCCCACCGTGGTGGCTCGGTGGTCCTCCTGCTCACTCGCTGCTGGCCAGTCTCTTGGAGGCAGGTGGGGAACATGGAGGGGGGCTCTGGCCAGCCACCTCGGGCAGGAGGAGACGCTGACCCCCCTCTCTTTGCAGCAGTGGCCGACGCTGCGATGGCGCAGGCGCAGGGGGTGTTCACGGCCGAGGCCACGGCCGAGCAGATCCAGCAGCTGCAGCAGGGGATCCACTACGACGTCATCACCCTGGCGGAGTAGCACCGGGGCCGGGCCCGGCCAGCGCCGGGACACCCAGATGGAACGGGACAGCCACACCAGGCAGGAGCCTCCTCAGCCAGCAGTTGCCTTATTGCTTCGGGGCTACGAGGGACGTGCCTGAACGTGCCACTGTGGCGCTCGGCTCCTGCGGCATGGGCCCCCTCCGAGGGCAGGCCGAGCGGTGGCAGCGCTCTCGTGTGGCCGCTCTCTTTGCCTGTTGCACTTGATGGTGTGAAGTCCCTTTTCCTGAATCATGTCTGTGTGGGCCAAACTGGGACACGGGCATCTGCCTGGCACGCAAGGAGCCAGGGGGAGAGCCGTGGGGCCGAGCGTGGGATGGCACGAGAGGGGTGTGCAGCCCCGGCCCGTGGGGCCTGCGGTCCTGGCGTGAGGGCAGCCGTCCCTCTCTTTGGCTTCTCCAGCCTGCGGGCAGGCAGCAGTAGGGCTTTGGACTGGAGGAACCCAAAGTAGGAAGAAGCAGAGGTGGAAGATGTTCTATTTTTCTTCTGAAGAGGGGTGGACTCTGGAGGTGGTTCGTAGGTGGTTGCGGGAAGGGGTTCGATTCTGACGTTCTCAAGCTTTGACTATGCTTATGAATAAAAAGGGATTGAAACCTGCCCCTGTGCTTCCCTGGAGGGTCTGTGGTCCCAGCGGGGACAGCCTTCCTCCTGCCTCTTCCACCTCAGGGACACAGGGGTCCCAGAGCGTGGCAGGTCGCCGCTGGCAGATGTGGCTGCCCTGTGCTAACAGCTTCCTCCTGCCGGAGTGACCTTGACTTGTGGGAAGCGAGTCCCAGGCATCTGGTACAAGGGTGGGTTTGGGGCTGGAGTCATGAAATTAATCGAGTGGTAAACAGCCTAAATCCCGTGTAACTCTGTCCCAAACTACACGCGCCGCCCCTCCCTGAGCGGATTGTCTGGAAGTATTTACATGTGATTATAACAGCTAATCTCGGAGTTTTAGTTCTATGCTTTTGCATTAGACTGATTATCCCTTGAGGGGAAAAAGGCCTGGACCCACCCAACTTCAGCAAGAGCTTCCCTGAGGCCAGAGCCCTGTGGCTGTGGGACTGGTGGGGTGTGACCACCGGGCTTTCAGCTGGGCTCCCAGTCCAGCTCTTGTAGGGGACGGGGGCTTGTGCTGTGACCACAGAGCCTGTGCTCTGCCCAAAGTGACAGTGGCACCCTCCCTCCCTGCCTGCAGGGGGTCCCCACTGTCCCCAAGGAGCCCACCGTTCATCCCCTGTCCACCAGGCTCAACTCCCTGACCTTATAGCCCCTGGGCAAGCAGCCTCGGCCACCATGCGTTGTGGCTGTGTCCTGTTGCCTTCACCTCTCCGTGCTGGTGCCTGGCTGTGCCCACCCTGTCCAGCTGTTTGCCGTGTTGGTGGCTGTGCATAGCCTTTCCCCATAGCCCTGGCACAGCTGGAGAGGGGTGGGCCACAGCTGGCCACCGCCATGGTGGAGGGACACAGCTGGAGGCTGCCGCAATCCACAGGCGCTTTCCTAGATTACAGCCCCATTATCTAATAAAGCGGATCCGCGGCGCTGCCGGCGTCACTGATTAGGGCTGGAGGAGTCCCGTGGGGACAAGGTTACGGGGCTGCTGTGGGGCTCTGGCCAGGGCTGGGCCTGGGTGTCCCCTCCTGGCTGGTAGCACTGTCTCCTGGTTGCCCCATGGCTTCCACGCCTGGGGCTGCTGAGAGGAAGAGACCAGTCTGAGGTGGGGACGGTGCTGGGACAGATGGGACCAGGGCTACTGGGCGCTACACATGGGGAGCTCTGGGTGCTGCTGGGGTCTGGCCATGGGGCACAGTGGGACCGTGGGGGCTCATGGCCCCTCAGCGCTGGCACTTTGGCCTTGGGACTTCCTGCTGTCACCAGGGGCCTGCGGGGAGCCTGGTGATGCAGCAGGGCTCGTTAGCACCGGTGACCTTCCCCTTCCCGTCCCCGGCCAGTGCTAAGCGGGTTTGTTACATATTTAATATCCTGAGAGCGTTATTAGTCGGTATTTAATGACGGATACAACCTGTGGGATAATCCCAGTCTGAGCGGGGAGACGCAGCGGCAGGAGACAGGCAGCTCGGGGGGTCGTGGGCTCTCGGGGGCCCCTCTCCCAGCTGCCCTGCCCACCGTCCCCCCTGCGCCAGCAGGCAGGGACACCCCGGTGCCTATGGGGCTGGTTCCCCACCCAGGCAGAGGGTCCCCTGGGGCTGTGGGACCCCTTCCCCTTCACCCCTCTACAGCCTGGAATCCAGCTGCAGGCACCAGGGCTTGGGCAAGGACCTGGAGGAGGTCCTTGGAGGAGGAGGAGGGGGCTCTGGGGCAGCACCTCATGCTGCCCACATCCTGCCTACAAGTTCTCCATCCTCCAGCCCTCCGATGTGGCCCACAGTGGTGTAGGGGGCTCTGCCAACCCCTGCCCCGGGGCCAGGTGAGGGCTGGGGTCAAGGATGGGGACGGATGGCTCTTGGCACTGCAGTAGGGCCCCGAGTGTTCGGTGTCCCTTGTGTTTCCTTGTGTGTGATGCATCCCCCCCACCACGGTTGTGGGTGTCCATGGGGCTCAAGTGGACCCCGTGCACCAGTCCCTGGGGCTGTTGCACCCAGGGGGTGGTGGGGTTTCAGCAGGGTCAGGAGGCTGGAGGGGGGTGGGGGGGTGGCTGGAGTCCTGGTATGAGTCCTGGCCACGTCCTGGCTGGTGGCAAGCAGAGAGTACGCTTTGCCAGTCCCTGCCCAAGGCTACCCGGGGAGGGGTCTGCCCCAGATCCCTGCTGCTGCTCGCATGGGTGCTAATACCCCCTAATCAGCTGTCAGTCACCGTGGACCCCGGCAGCTATAAAACCCCCGGGGAGCAGCTCCCCGGCTCCTCTCCCTGCAGCATGGCAGCTCCTCAGGGTGAGGGGAGCCCGGGCCGAGAGCTGGGGGGCTGCGGGAGCCCCTGGGGAGCCCTGAAGGCTCCCCCCCAAGCCCTGCTGCCCTGTCCCTGCCCCGTGCTGGCTGGCTACAGCCTGCTGCCACCCCCCCTCGGCTTCCTGGCGCCCTCGGTAAGTGCCACACGGCAGCTGCTGGTGGGATGGGATGTGGGACCCCTCTGGGACCAGGCTGGGGCTGTGTGGGGTGGTTGGGGCTGGGAGCTGCTGTTCTGGGTTCCCTGCACCCTCCTGGCACCCTGGGGTGCGCAATGCCAGGCACGGGTGAGGATGAAGAAGAGCAGGACCCAGGTCTGCTCCTTCCCTCTGGGTCTGCGAAGGGCTGAACCCCCATATCACATCCCCCAGCTCCTCTCCCCCAATTGCATCTGCTCCCCACCCCATCTTCCCCTGACACCCCTCTGCCCCCTATCCAGGTCTCACCAGCCTACGAGGTGCCACCGGGACTGCTGCCCAGCACTGGGCTCTGCCTGCCCTGCTGCCAGCAGCCCCTTCCCATGGAGCCGGGGCGGGGGAAGGTGGCAGCCGCACGGGAGAGCACCGGGGCGCTGAAGGCCTGGCTGGCACGGCACCCCAGGAACCCCTACCCCAGCAAGGGGGAGAAGGTGATGCTGGCCGTGGTCAGCCGGATGAGCCTCACCCAGGTCTCCACCTGGTTCGCCAACGCTCGCCGGCGCCTCAAGAAGGAGAACAAGGCAGCCTGGGCACCACGGGGTGCCTCGGATGGCGAGGACAGTGAGGGTGAGGGGGCTGCACCGGCTGCTCCCCCCGGCCCTGACCCCAGCCCCACGCAGAATGGGTGTGGGGTCAGCCCTGAGGAAGGGCCAGATCCCGGGCAGGGCAAGCAGCCCCAGAAAGCCAAGATCTGGAGCGTGGCGGCGATGCTGGCATCTCCTCACAGTGAGACCGGGTGCCCTCCGGGGGTCCCAGCAGTGCCAGACCAGGGGTAGGGCTGGGACGGTTGTGCCCTATCCCTGAAGGTCAGGTGGGGGCCAGTGCTGTGGGGTAGGGACAGCCCCATGGCTGGGCAGGACCACAAGACCAGGATGAGGAGAGTGGGAGGTGTGGGCAGGGAGGGACGTGGGACATTAATAAACATGACTCTGTCTTGAACCTCCTGGTGTTACCTGTCAGTGGAGGGGATGCCAGTGGGGATACTGGCAGGGATGCCGATGGGATGCTGGCGGGGATGTGGGCATCTCCACTGCCAGCGCTGCTGTGGTTGGCTCCACCGCCCCCAGGGAGCAGAGCAGGTCCTGCCCCAAGCCCCTCAGGCTGCCCAAACCTGGCCACGCTGCCAGGAGTTTGCCATCACCACAGGCTGAGATCCCTGAGGGGGGGTCCCTTCATTCTGCAGAGGAAGACACAACTTTTCTAGGCACCTTTCTGATGCCTCTTCCCCTTTCCCCTCCCTGCCTGTCACCCGTGGGGTGGGCTCACGTGTGAGACACAGGGCTGGGGTGGCCATCACTGCCAGCACAACCCTGAGCCGTGGGGCAGCAGAGGGAGGGACACAGAGGGACACACATCGACAGGGACACAAGGGAGGCACCGCACAAGAGAGGGGTGGGAGGGAGCGGCAGCGCCTGTCCTCTTGCTGAATGGGACACTGGCTGCCAGGAATGGGCTCAGACCCACCAGGCTCCCCCCACTCCCAGGGCTGGGGTCTGGACACAGCCCCAGGGTGACAAGTGGGGTGGGGGAGAGGGGACCATGAGCCCCAGGAAGGCACAGACACGGGGCAGAGCTGTATGCGGGCTTTTAATGTGCCTGAGAAACAGAAATCAAAAATAGACTTTGCTCTTCTTGATAAAAGTAATAAAATGGTTAGCCTTGGTGTTAAATTAATTCTTACAAAACAAAACCCAAGGAGGTTAAATAAAGCCCGGAGGCTCCGCGTAAAAACCACAACAACTACAAAACAGCTGCAAAGACGTCTTTACACACCAAAGAAACTCCTCTTCTCCACTCCTCCCCTCTCGGGTACACAGCGCCAGCGACACGGGACTCACACGGGTGGGAACGAAACACGGATGCGATGGGAACCGCCCTGTGAGGGGCACGGGCGCCACGGACAGAACTATTTACACTATGGACACGGAGTGGGGATTAGTCTCCCGGCTGCTGATTTGCTCTCGGCTCAGCTCCTGCTGTGGAGGAGGAGGAGGAAGAGGAGGAAGAGCTCAGTGTCCAGCCTGAACGCTCGTAGGCTGTGGCTGCTCCAGCCCGGGCTCCCACCTGGCAAAGCCCGTGCTGTTCTGCAAGGGAATCATAGCATGGTTGGGGTTGGAAAGACCTTTAAAGGTCTTCTAGTCCAAGCCCTCTGCAATGAACGGGAACATCTTCAACCAGATCAGGGTGTTCAGAGCCCTGTTCAACCTGACCTTCAGTGTTTGCAAGGATGGGGCCATCTACCACCTCTCTGGGCAACCTGGGCTAGTGTTTTACTGCCCTCATTGTAGAAAATTTCTTCCTTATACCTAGTCTGAATCTGTACTCTTTTAGATTTAAACCACTACCCCTTGTCCTATCGCTACCGGCCCCCATTTGAAAGTTTGCCCCCATCTTACTCATAAGCCCCTGTTAAGCGTTGAAAGGCTGTAATAAGGTCTCCCCGCAGCCTTCTCTTCTCCAGGCTGAACACCCCCTGCTCTCTCTGTCCTCAGGGCAGAGCGGCTCCAGCCCTTAGATCATTACTGAGGCCTCCTCTGGACTTGTTCCAACAGGTCCATGTCCTTCCTGCCCCCAGGACCCCAGAGCTGGAGGCAGCACAGCAGAGGGGTCTCACAAGAGCAGAGCAGAGGGGCAGCATCACCTCCCTCGCCTTTGATGCAGCCCAGGATGCAGTTGGCTTTCTGGGCTACCAAGTACACATTGTTGGCTCAGCTTTTCATCCATCAAGTATCCCCAAGTCCTTCTCAGCAGAGCTGCCCTCCATCCCTTCATCCCCAGGCAACAGGCACTGAGCATCATCTCACAGGGGTCCAGGCAGACCTCCACGCTGTGGGTCAGCCGTGGGCCGGGGAACACCCCATACCCCAAGGGACAACGCTCCAAGGTGCCCAAAGCCTCCCCGGTGCGGGCACAGGGCTCACCCGTGCAGGGTCAGGAGTGGGGGAACCCAAAGACCTCCCGGCACAGACACTGGCAGAGGCTGTAGACGATGCAGAGGAGGAGGGTGGAGGGCACAAGGCTGACCAGGACGATGCCCAGGCTGTGGTGCTCGATGAGCAGGAGGTAGATGCCGAAGGGCAGGGAGCTGAAGTAGAGGAGGCAGAGGACGCCCAGGATGAAGCGGGGGACGACTCGCCACCCCCAGGAGTGGCACTTCTGCCCGGGACCGTGGCAGGGCAGCGTGCCCAGGCTGGCGGGGCGGTACAGCCGCACCACCTCTAGCCCACCCAGACCCTCTGGCGGGGCCACATCCTCCGGCACCTCCAGGATGGTGACCACCAGGCAGTCGGGGCCAGCCGTGGGCTCCAGTACGCTGGGGCAGAGGAGGACCTCGGGGGACCGGGGAGGGGGATCCTGCTTCTTGGCCCGCTCATGGCCTGTCAGCAGCGCCAGCGCCTCGCCGTCGTCCTGCAGCTGCTGTACGTCCCCACCGGGCACCGGGCTGTGCTGGCGGCAGAAGGGGCAGCGGAGGTGGCGGGGTGACGAGTTCCCCAGCACCACCATCTTGCGCAGGCACTTGGCGCAGAGGCGATGGCCGCAGCGGAGCAGCTTGGGTCTGCGGGCACGGGCATCGTAGCGGCTGTAGCAGATCTTGCACTCCATTTCGGGGGCTACGTGCACCAGTGGCTGCAGCCCCCGCTCGCCATCCTGGTGGGCCATGCTGCCAGAGGACCGGCCGGGGGCTGGCTGGGCTGGGGGAGAGGGAAGCTGCTGTAAGCAAGGGCTTGGGGGCAGATGTGGGCCCTGCTGCACCCCACGGGCTGGGTGCTGGTCAGCCCTTTGGGGTCGGTGACGGAGCAGGGATGGGGGAGTGGGGGTCGGGGGAGTGGGGCACCGACAGCAGATCCTCTCCCCGTGCCAGCACATCCCAGCTGGTGCCACCAGCGCTGGGACTCATCCCTTCCCCGGTGGCTGGGAAGGAGGGAGACATCTTTCCCAGGGGACAGGACAGGCTCCGGGGCCTCTCCGTGCTGCAGGGGTTGGGGGGCAGGGTCCCGGGTGGAGCTTCTCCCTCCCCCGTACATCCAGGCTCCCCGATGCTCCAGAGACTGCTGGCTGTAGGGACCCCCTGCCCTGCAGCCCCCCTTCTCCCTGCCCGTCCCCCACTTTTACCCCCTCCCCCCCCGCCTTTCCCCGTACCTGCGGTCTGTGCCGGTGTTCCCGGGTGGGACGCGGCCGTGGGTCGGTCCCGGGCCCTGGGGAGGCAGGCAGCGTGGCGGCGTGCCCCCCATGGAAGAGGCGTGGGGCAGGCTGCCCGCCACGCTGCGGAGGCAGCCCCGGCGCAGGGGCTGGCAGCATCCTCCGCGGCGTTGGCCTGGCAACGGGGAGCGGGAGGCGGATGCTCGGCCGGTGCCGGTGCCGGTGCCGTCGCCGTGCGGAGGGTGCCGGGGGGTCAGGGCCACCCACGCTGCGGAGGGCACAGCCAGGTCCTCCCGGACACACACACCCCCCCCCCCCTCACCGGGCTTGCAGAGGGTCCCTGCAGCCCCACTCACAGGCAACCCTGGGGATGCTTCTTCCTGGCCTGGGGGCTGCAGGAACTGGCCCCTGGGGACATGCAGCCCCTGGTGTGGGGGAGAGAGTGGCCACAGAGTGGGGTCCTGAGGGCCCCCACAGCACGGGCAGACCCTCTTCCCTTCCCCAGCCTGGGAAGAGATGGTTCCTGCATGGCCCCAGGGAGAAAAGCTGCTTCAGGCATGAAGTGCCCAGTGGGGAAAGCTCTGCACACCCATAATGGAGCCCACATCCCCCACAAGATGAGTCTCCCCAGGGCACCCAGGAGCACCTAATGCCGCCAGCGCATGCCCAGCCACATCACCCCACTCCTGCACCCCAGGGAGCCAGGGCTGGGGGCACTGGGGGGCCACAGCACTTGCCAGAGCCAGGCTGAGCCCTTCTCACATACCTCTCCATGGCTGGATCTTGCCCCCAGCCTGTGCCAATTCCCCCCCCCGCCAGCACCTGCAGGCCTCATAGGGGTGTCTCCAGCAGCCCCGAGGGGCAGCAGCCACCAGAGACCCCCTCACTGCCCAGGGCAGCACGGACAGGACAAACCTCCCTCCCGCTGTGGGCCAGCAGAGCAGCAGTGACCACCCACCACGGGCAGCAGCACTTGTGGGGGTGGTGGTGGGGACCCCACACAGCAATGGCTGAGCTGGGGACACGCTGAGCCCCAGTGCTGCCGGGGGTTTCCATCCCCTCGCCGGTGACAGGGTGACACCTTGCTGCTCTCAGACCCCTCCGGCTGCAGAATGGGCGTTTTCTGCTGATTAACAATTATGTTTTCTTCCTCCATGCAGGACTCTGCCCTGTTTGCTGAGCTCTGGGAGCTGCCCAGGTAATTATCGTCCACGCCCTGACGATACGTCCACACCCAACCCCAGGGCTGGGCTGCAGCACAGTAGCCACTTAGAATCATAGAATTATCTAGGTTGGATGGGACCTTCAAGATCATTGAGTCCAATCATCAACCTAACTCTGAGAAAACCAAAACCCATCACTAAACCATGTCCCCCAGCACCATGTCAACCCGTCTTCTGAACACCTCCAGGGATGGTGCCTCAACCCCTTCCCTGGACAGCCCATTCCAAGGCTTGATAACCCTTTCAGTGCAAAAATTTTTCCTAATATCCAACCTGAACCTCCCCTGGCACAACTTGAGGCCGTTTCCTCTTGTCCTGTCGCCTGTGACTTGTGAGAAGAGACTTGGTCAGGAGCTCCATGGAGCAGCGTTAGTGAGAGGCCCTTTGGTTGGAATCACTAAGGTTTGGCAGAGGCTGAAAGAGCTTTTATTGCAGGGGACCAGGCAAGGTCCAGCTCCTGGTGTGACCGCTGACCTCGTCCCCCCAAGTCCTGCTTGTACCCCCCACCCGTTCTCAGCTGTGTCCTTGGCTGTCCCCACCACCACAGCCCCTCACACAGCTTGGCCCCATGTGTCACCCACCCTTGGCTTCACCCTTGGCACAGGCTGGGCTGGGCAGGGCTGTGTGGCAGCCACCACCGAGTGTCTTGGTGGGAAGTGTCACATCCCATCTTGGGACCAGGCTGATGGGGGTCCCCTGTGCTGGTCGGTCGTCTTGTCTTGAGGATCGGACAGCTCAATCCTGCAAGAACCTGCTCCTTGTTCTAGCCACCCACCCCCTGCCCCACCACCCTTACTGGGTCCTCCACCAGCTGTCACCTTGTCCCCAAGCTCCTCCAGAGCCCACCCACCTTTGCCCCTGGAGCTCATCTCCTGGTGTGCTCTAGCAATTAAATACATACCGAGGTAATTGGCCACCACACGAGGGAGCAAGACAAAAGGACATGGTGAGGACAAGAGTGACCAAGGAGTGGGTCTGCTGACAGTTCCAGTCACCAAGGTGTGTCTCTGGCCACTTGCACTTCAGCCTGCCTTGGCTCAAAATAATGAATTAAAGGGGAAAAAAAAAGAGAAAAAAAAAAAGGCTTTACAAACAGCTGCTTTCACTGCCAGAGCTCCCAACTGTCCCGAGTGACATTGAAGGAGGTCAATGATCTTGTCTCTTGTTGAGAGCTGGGGAGATGATACTGGGAGCAGGCAGTTCCTGCCCACCCCAGAGCAGCCCCGGTGCTGAGCCACGTGCATGAAACAGACCCAGGACTCTCTGCTTCCTCAGCTCCCAGCTTTTAATAAAACTCATGACCTCTTTGATCTGTGCCAAGAAACCAGAATCACAGGCAATGCTAAGGCATTCCAGAGCCGTTTTCCTTTGGGACAGCAAAACCCAGCTGGGGAGGAGGAGGAGAAGCTGCCAGGGTGCCTGCAGCTCATCAAACTCATCAAGCTCATCAAATTCCCAAAGCCGAGTCAGAGAACCACCACCACTTGTAACTCCCAGAGCCACCCTCACCTCGTTAGGCCAGAAGAGATGGGTGGTAATGAATCAATCTTTAACCAAGCAGCCAGGGACAGGGTGAGATCAATGGCTGGAAGCTGAAGTGAGGGAAGGTCTGTGCTTGGAGAACGTGGTGCATCGAGCCCCAGCTCTACCCAGGAAAGAATCCCCTTCACCACAGACACCCCCCGATAGGGACTGACTGCAGGAAAGCCCTGCCAAGCTGTCACCACCGTGTCAGTCACCGCTCGGTGCTGATGAGGCTGGAGCTGCAACACGGCTCAGCCTGGGCCTCCCCAACCAGGGGGAAAATGGCTACCAAAATGTGAGAGCCCTGAACTCCTTGGAGCTCAAACTCTTGAGCGTAGCGGCAGACAATGAACCAAGAGGAGAGTGGTCAGGTTGTTTTGAAGCACTCAAAGGTCATTGTTCCCTCAGGTCATTAGGAAAAAAAAGCTTCACCAGGAGGACACCGCAGCACAGAATGGGTCAGATGACAGATTGTTCTGGAAGTGAAAAAGCAAACCCAATATTTTTCAACCTTTCAGCAAGAGCGAGAGAGAGGCAAGGGCAGAAGGAAAAGCACAGACACGGGGCAGAGCTGTATGCTGGTTTTTAATGTTCCTAAGAACTAGGAAACAGAAATCAAAAATAGACTTTGCTCTTCTTGATAAAAGTAATAAAATGGTTAGCGGTGTTAAATTAATTCTTACAAAACAAAACCCAAGGAGGTTAAATAAAGCCCGGAGGCTCCGCGTAAAAACCACAACGACTACAAAACAGCTGCAAAGACGTCTTTACACACCAAAGAAACTCCTCTTCTCCACTCCTCCCCTCTCGGGTACACAGCGCCAGCGACACGGGACTCACACGGGGGGGAACGAAACACGGATGCGATGGGAACCGCCCTGTGAGGGGCACGGGCGCCACGGACAGAACTATTTACACTATGGACACGGAGCTGTGCTGGTGCCAGTGCGGCCACAGGAGCCCCCGGGCTCTGCCCGTCCTTCTCCTGCCGGCGCCGGGCTGCGACCAGCGGCCGGGGCCCCTCCAAGCTGCGGCGCCAGGCACCCAGCACTCGCGTTTGCCATCCGTCCCTCCATCTGTCCCCGCCGTCCTTCCGCCCGTGCATGCGTCCCAGCTCCAGCTGCCCCCCTTCCCTCGGGGGCTGCCTGCTCCTCCTCCTGCTGCGTGCGCCATGCTGGGTTTTTCCTCGCCCCTCCGGTGAGGGCCGTGGCCGAGCCTCCTCTCCCCGCCGGCAGTGGGGCGCTCCCCGGCGCTCCTGGGCCAGGGTGGGGGGATGCAGTTCGCAGGGGAAAGCAGGTGCCGTGGAGCTGCTGCGCAGGAGTCCCCCCGGGGCTGGTGCTACGCAGCCAGCAGTCTCTCCACTTGCCCTGGCAAAGCCTCCTCGGGGCCGCCGGCACCTCCCCTGCTGCCTCGCACCTCTGCGCCTTAGTTGGGATTAGTCTCCCTGCTGCTGCTCTGCTCTCGGCCCAGCTCCCGCTCTTTATCTGCTGTGGAGGAGGAGGAGGAGGAGGAGGAGGAGGAAGAGGAGGAGGAGGAAGAGGAGGAGGAGCTGAGGGTCCGGCCTGAATGCTTGTAGGCTGCAACGAGTTCCTGCAGCCGCTCCGGCGTGGGCTCCCACTTGGCAAAGCCCGCGCTGTTCTGCAGGAAGAGGACGGCTGTGTTGTGCACGGCCTTGTAGTACATCTCCTCTCTGCAAGGAAAGACACAGGCAACTCAGCACTTCCCCTGGCTCACCTGCCTGCAAGCCACACAACTGCCACCAGACACACAACTGCCACCAGACACACTCCCTAGCATCCCGCCCCTCCTCTCCCTGCAGGTCGTGTTTAGGACAAGTATTAATCTCTGATCTTTTCTCTCATCATTCTGAGGAACAGAGCAGGCAGAGTGCAGTGTCAAGCAATGCTCAGTAAAGGTAGAGGCTCCTGAACTTTCAGAAGAGAAGCACTGATGCTGCACAGCCACACAGCACCAGCATGTGCACTGGGACTTTGCTGTCCCCAAAGGAGACTCGTCACAGCAAGGCATCAATTGTAGCCAGGTACAGAGAACTTAAATGTTTAAGCATCTGTTGCTTAAACAAGTTGTTGTTTGAACTTGTTGCTCAAACAGCAGACCAAGGGCCAGCTTGCTCCACTCAGGACCAAGATCCTGCCTGTCCCTTTGCTTCTGCCTCCCCCTGAGTGACACCAAATAGCTGTGGGATTTGGCAGCCCAGGAAACGCTGCTCAGTTGCCCCACCAGATCGAAGGGCTGGCAGAGGAGCACAGATGATCACCACAGGTGTAACCTGTTCAGACTTGGACCTGTACCCAAGGAATACCCCACTCACAAGCTTTTTCTTAGTGAAGTACTTCAGCAGTTGTTAAATGAACGTGAAATTCACAATACTGTACAGCTATTTTAAAAAACGCAGGCCGATTATGCGCCGCTTTTTTCCTTGCCTGCTCCTTATCTCCCATCGATTTCAACTTGGGATGGGCTATTTCTGTCCCACAGTTTCAGAAACGTGTTCCCAAAAGGAACCTGAGAAAAAGGCCTACTTTTTGCAGACATGCTGAGACCCGCTGCGGTATTCGTGATCAAAGGCTGGCAGGATGAGCTGGTGCCTCTTGAATTTGCTCTGCTCCATGCGGGTCAGGGCTGGCGTAGGAGGGTCCCGCCACTCAGGGATGAAGACAATAAAGGAGAGAGGCTCACTGGAGTTCTCCAGCAGTTTCTAGAACCAAGAATAACAACACACAACCTCAGCGCTGGCCAATCAATGACGTGTCTAACGAGTTCTATTGAATTGAAATATTCCTGCTTCTAGAGCGGTGCCGCAACCGTCACCGTCCTTTGCCTTTGGCACTGCAGCCCTGCTGTGGGGACACGGGAGCGGTGGGGAGGAGACTGCACAGCTCCATTCAGAACAGCTCCACAGGTGAGCAAACGTACCTCAAAGTGAGAGACCATGGCATCCATCAGCTCCTCGCAGAACGGAGGATTCGCCTCAAAAGAGCCACTTATAGGGAAGAAATCCAGGCACGGGCTGGAGGAAAAAGGCAAAGATCCCTGTCAGAAAGGGTAGAATTTTCATTTTCACACCTTAAAAAGCATCACTTCCTCAGAAAAGGCAGTCATACTCTCACAAAGCCTGAAACCCCAGCAGTACCAGGCCTGCTGCTCCTAACAGCAGGACTGGTCAGTGGGGACACATTCCATCTGTAGGTGGTGACTGCTTGAGGGCCCAGGTCTCCTGTTCTTCAGAAGAAGGGTAAGTGCCAACCTATAAACTTCATTACTCCAGGGACCAGAGCCCTCTCCCAAGACCAACGGCACGCTCCTGCCAGTTTCACAGCCAGTCTGTGTCCGCTCATTGCCTTGAGGCAGGCCTGAAGCACACGTTCTTCTCAGCAGACACCACACAAACAGCTCCCACCCTGAACGCACAGACACGTCAGCCCATCTTGAGTCATCACACGTGCACACACCCCCACACAGAAACACAGCGAGGGCACTGGAACGTAAGACTCACCCCCTGGATCCAAAATACCCGTCTGTATCCAAGAAGGCCGAACAGTACTGTTTAAAATAGCAATTCAGGGGCGAGGCAAAGCATTCGAAACTCACTCCAAAGAGTTTGTGAAGGGCTTCAAAGACGTGCACGGGAAGTGCCCCCTGCAGACCAGTTCCTTCGTACAGACCCACACCGAACATCATCTGAGGAGAGCAAACCCCGGTGAGCCGTGCCTATACTCGCTGTTCCCTTCACTGACCACGGACCCAGGGCCACACGTCCATGCACCCACTCCTCTAGGTACGCAGGGCCCCCTTGTCCTTTCTCAAATTCATGTAGGTCCCCCTGCATGTACCCAAGAATGCTCTTTAGATATTTCATCCAACTCAGGCCCCACAAATGAACGGTCAATTTTCACATATATCCCCCGTGAACCTTCAGTCGGCACTTGGAGTCAAAAACTGCTGAAGGTTTCTTTCATGAAAATTTATCTTTTCCACCCCTGAGGTCTCCTGTTAAGATCACAATTGCTCCCCAGACGTCACTCCTATCTCAAAACACCAAGAGAAGACAATGGACCCACTCTAAGCCCTATTCTTCACCAGGCTCTCAGAGCTGTGGACCTTCCCCAGAGCAAAGTTCTGTTCCCCACTATTACTAAGGCTTTCTGATGTACAGCTGCGATGAGAAATACCTGGTATCGACGGAGAAGGCACCAAACCCTGGGCAAAAACTTTTCAAAGCCAGAGTCATCAATGCAACTGTACCGATAGAGAAGCCACTGAAAGAGAAAGCCCAGCCGTTAGACATGAACAGAATCACCAAAGATAAAACAGCACACAAATATACCATGACACGGAGAGGGCCACTGATAAAAACAGGAGCAGGTGGGCTACTGCATGGAGGGAAAAGCACATCTGCTTTTACCATGTGAGTGAACCACAACCTCTTTATTACCATGAATGAATGTACCCCATCAGCGAGTGTCTCTCAGCAAGGGCTGACTGGGAGTAGAACATTTCTGGCAGCACAGCACGTATCCAAAACGCACACCTTATTCCCAGAAGCCTGACCCTGCCTAAGGTGAAAGCAGCAGCCCTCACTGCTGCTACTCTCAGGTCAGCAGGCCATCCCCCTGCACAGTTCCTCCTCACAGAGGAGAAGGAGAAAGGAACCTTCTCACCCAAGAGCAGTTTGTGACAAGTCCCACTGGTGCTCAGCCCTTACCAGCTTGCTGAAGTAGTTGCGGCTCACTTTGACCATCTCCCCTTTGTACCGCACACACGCCACGTTGTTCTCCATGTGCATTTCCACGCTGGGGAGTGGTGGGGAGGGGATGGCCAGTCTCACTGGGTAACAATACACCAGCCTGTCCTGGATTTCAGGAGCTTCTATCTCAGCTACGGAGAACAGAGAGAAAGGCAGTCTGTTAGAATCCAAGGACATCTGGGACAGATTTTCCTTCCACCTCAAAACATGCAGTGACAAGAATAAAGAGCAGATTGGTCACCCCAAAATCTGCTTCACAGATCTCGTAGGCAGCTACCTAGGTTCAGAGCTGATTCTCCAAATTAGTTCCTTCCCCCAATGCCAGAGCCTAGAGAAGATGAATTTCACAGTATTTCTCCACCTCTAACACTTGCGACCTATAGACTCTACACAACTATTCCAGCATCACAAGGCATGTTCCAGACAAATAAAACACCTTCCTAGTTGTTCCTAACAGTTATCTCAGTTTGCACCAAACTCATCCAATGCACAATAAATATTCCCAGGCTGCCAAGTGCAGGAGGCAAAGGAATCTTCCTGCCACCTTGTGGCTACCAATCGGGGACAGCAGCTCAGCCTCAGCTTCAGCAGCAAAAAAGAGAGCTCACATGAAAAAACAATTGAAAGGAACCACAGATTCAATATAGTGGGAAGACAAGCAGCAAAAGGCAGGGAGTCTGAGAAGAGTTAGGACCTAAAAAGGAAAAGGACTAGCAGCAAGGACCATGGAAAAAGGTGACTAGAGGCAAAAGTATAGATGTAAACTAGGAAGAAAAAAGAGAGAAGATCAAGGAACATGAATTCTCTGCTGGGAAAGGAAGAAGTGTGCCCAGTGACGTGCTGGGAGGCAGAGGAGTGCAGAAGGTGCTTAGAACCCAAGAAATGTGGCAAAGGAGAAACCAGGAAGGAGAGAGAACTTAGGAAAGGGAGTGTCAGCTGTCCCCAGGAATTTGTAAAGAAGCAGAGCAAAAAAGCACGGTCCAGGGAAATGAACTAACACTCTGTTCAGTGTGGTCAGCTCCCAACAAGCTACTTAATGATGACAAATCATACCTTCATGGTATTTGACATTACAGGCAGTAACAGTATCCGATGGAAAGATCCCTTGCAACTGCACAGGCACTCTGTGAATCTCTCAGATGAGACCTATGCTGCACTGGCTATTTTGGACTCTATTAAATTCAACCCCACAGACTCAGAGCAGCTCTCCCAAAAGATAACCCCATTTAAATGGGGACAGGCCAGAGGGCACTGCCTTTATGTCCTATAGCTCTTCAGAGCTGACCACGTACCGGATATATTGTTCTCTTTGAGGATGGCAAGATGCTTCTCCCGGATCCGCTTGACGTATTCCAGGGATATGTAGTAAATCTTACTGCAGATGCCTTCAACAGAGTCCTTTGCTGCAGCAGAGACGTGGGGCCCACACTGTTTGCGTAAGTGCTCCAGGCGGTCCTGCAGAACCAGAGGAGCAGAATCCCTCACACAACACGCTGCTGGACTCCCCAGGGGTAGACCCTCCATGCCACTGTCGCTCCCATTTCACAGAGAAAAGGCAAGCAATGGCAGCCTTCTCCAGAAGGACCTTTACCTGGACCCAACACACCTCCTCCCATCCTTTCCCAGGCTCCCTGCACTCAGCTGCACGAGCAGAGAGATACCGACCATGTAGTCCTCCTTAGAGGCAGAGTGGTCCCGTCGCAGCCAGCTGAAGGTGTCCTCCACGTTCCACTTCACCACCTTCCTGCTGTCTGGTGAAGCACTCCTGCACAAAACAGAGAAGCAAACTTTAACCCACGGCTGCAGAGCAATATATTCCATCCCACAACAGTCTTTCTGACACTTTCTTCCTGTCACTTTCCTCCAGGTCTCCTCTGGGAAGTGCTTCCAGACATTTGTATGACTAGGGAATGCCACGCTTTCTCCAAAACACAGTGCAGCTGTCTGCTGTCCTCTCTCCAACGGGAGAGGCAGATGAAAGCATTCATCTATGACAGAAATGGTCCACTGTGATCTTGCCTCTCATTTTCAAATGCAGACACTGCTAGGAGCTTGTGACTCAGAAAGCTACCCCATTAACAAGCTTTTTATTTTCCCCACAAGGCTATCTTCTTCAGTTCTGTCCTGCGGCAGTTGTTGTCAGAAAAATCAGACTTGATATAATAAAACACCACTCCAAGCTTGTTCGTCCTTAATAGCAGTGAGTGCCCAAGTACTCTTGGGTTTTTTTCCTCAGGGATAAATGACAGAAGGCATTCTATGTCCATTATTTTACAGATTCTCACTTGTTTCTGCATACATTCAGCTTCACAACATTAGATTTTACTGTAAAATTACTATCAAAAGATGCCTCTTACATGATTGTTTTTCTTCTGTATGTTCCTAACCTTGCTTTTCCTCACTAAGATGATGACAAACACTGAATAAGGTGGGATCCAACAGCCTTTTCTACAAGTCCCTATAACCTTTTTTTCTGAACATGACAGCCTGCAACAGGAACTCCCACCTGGATTCAATGAGCCGTTTTGCAGCCTCAGCATACTTGAAGAGCAGTCTCTTGGCTTCCTCACGGAATTTGATTCTGGATAACCTGAGGTAAGTATAAATTCACATGCATCAGTTCCACAGCTGCCACGAAGGTATGGAGGCCAGGTCCAGTTCCCAAGCTTTACATCACCAGCACCCTACCACTTCACCAGCAACAGTAAAACACAAAAGCACAGAACCAGAGCAGGTAAATCACTGGACTAGCCCAAGACAAAAACATCCCAGAAAGGTGCCCTGTCTTTGAACAGTACCTGATGGGAATGTCATTCATGATCTCTCTGAACATGGAGGGAGACACTACTGGCTCGCAGTCACTCGGGAGAAGAGGATCTGTCCCTTTATCAACCACCTTCCTCTCCAACATCCAGCGATTAAAGGATTCCCTTGGGGGATCAATCCCTGGAGAAGCACAGAAAAAGGGTCTAATCAGTACAATAAAGAGATGCCCAGAAGCTCTGATACAGATCATGACACTGGAGTTCTACCTAATGAGTTCACAAGCAACAATGTCACAGAGATCAGCAAGAAATCACAAGGAAATGACAGACATAATCAGAAGAACCTCACCAGACCACAGGATTGAGGAGACAAATAAGGGGAACCCACCAGAAACTTACCTTCTCGCTGCTGGCAGAGCTCACGATAATGTTGCCTCAGCTTGAGAATGAGCTGGGATCGAAGCAGCTCCACCTCAGGGTGTGGAGAAAGCACTTCAGATGGTGCTCTCTGCTTAATCACTGCATTTGTCTGAATATCCAGGTCCCAATATACTCTATGGCAGAAGCAAATGTCATCAGGATGAACACGTCACTGGCTAATTATCACTTCTAAAAGTGCTTCCTTGGGCTGTTTCACCAGTCAGGAAACTGAACTATCAAGACTCTTTGCAAAGATATAGGGGGGGGATGTTATGTCCCACAGATTCTTTTTCAAAGATGTCTGGAAAACTAGGTGTCTCTACTCTAACATTGAGAAAAGAAAAGAAGACAAATGAAGACAACTTACTCAGTTGGTCGTAGAAGAGCTGCCTGCTGTTTATCTTCAGGTGAAACACACCATGCCTTCAGGACAGAGGTTCCTGGAATACTGGGAGAGCTGGGGACTGACTGAGCAGCTGGGTTCCCTGGGACAT
Source organism: Scolopax mira (assembly GCA_004320125.1). Lineage (NCBI taxonomy): Eukaryota > Metazoa > Chordata > Aves > Charadriiformes > Scolopacidae > Scolopax > Scolopax mira. The sequence continues at coordinate 23,216 of BJBW01001236.1, read as the reverse complement.
CCGCCTAGGGGTACAGAAGATGAATTACTGCCCCTCAGAGAGACAGGTAAAGGGGAAGCAGCCAGTACACCTAACAATCCTGCACCAGTACACCTAACAATCCTGCACCAGTACACCACTCAGGATACCCCCATGAACTGCTAAAAGCACATCTTGCCTGCTCCTGGCAGGCATCAGGCATGTGAGCCACCATGTTTCTCAGGCATAATGTTGTCTCCCAACTCCCAAACTCCACCTCAGGCTGTAAGAGAGAAACAGCAACTTAGCAGGGCCTGACTATGCTTCCACTTCTGTACTTCGAGTATCATCTGTCACAGCCTGAGCTGTACTAGGGTGGCATGACTTTGTACAGTTCAAAAAAAACAAACCCAGAGGTCCAAGCTCTAGCTTTCAGTTTGAATAACGTTCTGAAGTTTATTTTGTCTCACAGCACCAGACCCACCTTAGGCTTTTTCATACTGTTGCCACTTGGTGGAACCTCCTCAGAGAATCTCCTCTTCCTTTGCTTGCTCTCCACAGAGGTATCTACCATCCCAGCTTCCAGGGGCATAGGAGCTGCATTCAGTCCCAGAGGGTCTGACTATGTGTCCAAACAATAAGAGCATACGTTAGGTCATCAGCTGCCACTGTAGAGTCCCAAACAAAAGTAATAAGCCCTCTTAAATTCCCCTTTAACTGCCCCAGGCTCCCACATGGATGGAAATAAGGACACCAATGCCCACACATACAGAAAGCTAAAAAACTCTCTTCTAATCCTCTGTCTGTATGCTTTTTTTTTTAAGACTTAAATGAGAAAACTGCAACACAGCTCTGCCAGGCTGAGTGTTCTTTGAGCAGTGCACTATGCTGGAAGAGCACTACCTGAGCGCCCACCTGAAGGACTTCATCAAAACCAAGCCAAACACCAGACTCAGCAAGGAGTTCTGAAGGTAGAGAAGACCCTCCCACATGTGCAATGTGAAGTCCACAAGACCATGTCATCTGCCCCTGCAGAATACCCCCGTATTGGCACAGCCCCCACAAGACAAATGCTTACTTACAATGACATCGTGTTGTCCCAGAACAGGCATTTCCCACAGAGACTGGTTAGTGAAGCGATTGAAGTAGTAAGGGCGGTTCTCCCGCTTGCTCCAGCACTTCTCCCAGCCAGCCTGCACCAGCTCATCTGTAGATGCAGAGAAAGAGTCAGAATAAAAGCAGTCCTGAAGCCTTCAGCTCCCTGTTACTGTCATGGCCCACTCTGAAACACACATTATTCCTAGCCCCCCCCCACCTTGGCAGCCCTGTTTCACCTTCTCTCCCCTGCTATAGAGCCCTGCAGAACTCTGTGCTGAGCCCTCCCAAAAGCAGAGCCAGTACCTGGCAGGTCCTGTACCAGGCGCATCGGTTTGGGGGAGCTGGGCTGGTTCTGGTTGGAGGTGCCAGGTGAGTGACTCATGAGAGACGCTTCCTCCGCAGGGCTTCCGTGATTCTCATTGGCCATTTCTCAGCAACCACACTAAAAAAATAAAAATACACACAAAATCCGTGTTACAGCAGGAAAGACCAGACCCCAGATCCACTCGGCCCCACTCAACTGCAGCACTACAAGTCCATTCTGACAATAAAACAGGATTTGAACCACAGTATACAAAAAACAGGACCTAAGCCCTGAAAACTACCTGTTATCCTACATACAACTAGCTATGAGGAATGCTGAGCTTTAAATGGCATCAACCAGGGATCTCTTAAGGCCAGCATTCCAAAATACTCACTTTTCAGACAGACCTCTCCTAAGAGTGCAGTGTCTGGTCCCATACATCAGGACTGAGAGCATAAAAGATAAAATACACTCATCTGTGAACACGTACCACCTTCTGCTACACTAATACTACTAGCCACATCTGATCTGTTATCCTCAGAGACAATTTAAATCAACATTTATACACACGTAACTGTATATAATTTAAACAAAAGGCTTTTATTATTAAAAAAATTAAAAAGAGGTATACAAAATAGCCCTAGGGCTTCACTAATAGCTTCAGTGGTTCAGAGAACCACAGGCTGGGAGTCAGGAACTCCTGAGTTACTTTCCTCAGTAAGTCCCAGGCCCAGACTGGCTGCAAAACCTCAGCCAGGCTGTTTTAGCCTTTAGTAATTCTTCATCTTCCTAACAGTTATGCAAAAGAAGGTCTGTTGAAACAATAACGCTCATCTTAATCATAATTTAATGTTGCCAGCTGGAGAGAAACAGCCAGGCTTTTCCTCTCTTAGTCACCATTCTTCCCCCCAGGGAAGTTTCTGAAACAGCACTGCAGATTGCTCCTCTCTGGCAGATCTAAATACAGTGGCAATGAGCTGAGGGGAAGCAAGGCATTTTAAATAATTACCATCTACCTCAGTTACTTAACTCTATTCAGGCCTTTGGAGATACCCTACACCACAACAAAGTCAGGGCCGTAATAGCACAATTATAAACACAAGTGTGTTTTTAACTGAACATCACAGAAGCCCGAGCAATAGGCTCCGTTATGTATCACCTCTTAGTAAAAACTCTGGTTCGGTTTGCGTGCCAAGTTACTTGGGATTTATTCACTCCTCTTGCCCTCCCTGTCCACAAAAACTCTGCTGCTATTTCAGAAGGGCAGAACAGAAGGAGCCAACAACGATCAAGAATTAGCAGGCACTAACTACGTTGTCTATAGCACCAGTTGTGGAATCGGTGTGACGCAGGTCAGGGCTGAGGAACATTTGACCCTTCCAGCATCTTGGAAGATGTTTCCATCCTTCTAGCAAGGGTAAGCAAGGAAAGTTGTGGGACATGGCAGAAACCTGGACTTTTGGTCTCCGCTCAGAACTAGGCAGATAACAATAACCAAGCCCACGGGCGAAAGTGTCTGTTACAGAGCGTGCCAATGCAATCATGGCCATTTAATTGCCTCAGCAGGTGAGTGTTGTGCAATATTTGTTTACTCGCACTTCCTCCTGAACTCCAACCCCGCTGTGCCCTCTACAGTCACTTCAGCCAGTTGCCAGAAAGGCAAGCAAAGTTTAACCCAGCCACCTGGGAGAGACAGGACAGCAGCTCAGACTGGCATCGGGACTGTCGGTGCGAGGAAGCCCACCAGAGCCCACGGGCCACAAGGCACGAGCCTCACCGGGCAGTACTGCAGGCGCAGTCGCTTTGGAAGGAGGTGTTTAGAGCACCTCCTCCTTAAACTAAAAACACATTTGGACATGCAGTTGCTGATGTGTCCTGCACATTACACAGACAACACTTTATAATGAACTGGTACCTACTGACAGAACCAGACCTCTCAAAGTGAGCTAAGGATGTTGTTCAAGAAGTTACAGTTCAAGAAGTGCTGGGTATCAACATCTTCCTAGTCTGGACAGCACACACCAGCTGCAGCAACTCACCAGTGTTTTTCACCACTGATGCTCAAAACAGCTGTCAAATAGGGTTCATTCCTTTTGTCTTCTCCCATTTATAGATAAAATAAAATGGGGGAAGCAGACAAGCTTTATCACTCAATCAGTGTCGATCAGTACTAAATGAAAGTACCCTTAAGGTCTGGGAAAAGGAAAAAAGCCAACTAACAGGAATCCTGACAGAAGCAACTCTACTTTTATGTAACTAATATTGGGACTTAGACAGTGAAAGGGACCCAGAGTAAGCATTTTATGGTGATTATGGTATTGTTTTTATACACCATGGCAATGCATACAGTACTTCACAGACACCGCAGAACGCTGTCCCTGCCCAGAGAGCTTACAACCTAGGAGCAGCAGCACAACCAGAGAAGATGGAAGAAGACACAAAGTAAAGAAGTACAGCAAACAAGATCATTATTTGTTTCCATTTCACCGAGGTAGGATTTTTACAGAAGACAACAGCAAATGCAGACAAAGGAGAGCAGTGACAGCCCCCCTGGGACACAGCGAGGTTCTCCCTCATCCCAGATCCACGGCTGCTTCAGGAGGCTGGAAGCCAGGCAATATTTGTGCTCTCAGTGCTTCTCCCTTTCCCGAGAGACAGCCCTTGCTCCGGGCCAGGGGCTGCGCGGAGCAGAGAGCTCCCGGGGCAGCGTACACACGTGTGGCGAGCACGTTGGGGAACCGAGGGACCGTGTGTCTGCCGAGGGAAAGCATGCCGCCGGGCAGCGCGGAGGCTGCTACCCTCCGGGAGGCGGTGACGGGACGGAGCTCCTCAGCGCGGCGGGCCGGGACCGGCGGGCAACCACGGGCGCCGGGGCCCAGCGAGTACGGTGCGGAGGAGGCGACGGCGGCGACAACTCTGCAGGCTGGACGGGAGGAGGCGTCCGGGGACACGGGCGGCCCCCGCGACCGGGCAGGCGAGTACTTACGGTGGCGAGCTGCCTGGCGGGACGCGTGGCCGTCGCTCCGTGCTCGCCGCTGGCGTGACGGGGCCGCATCCTCATAGCGGGGCGTCCCGCGCCTGGCCCGCGGGGGCCGCTGCGGAGACAGGAGGCCGTTACAGCGCGCCGCGGGGGAGGAGCCGCCGGAACGCGCGCAGGCGCGGCGACAGCGGCGGGAGCACAGCGACCAGCGCACCCGGGGCAGGCGCAGCGGCCGCGCTCTAAGATGGCGGCCGCGGGCCTGTGCCGTCTACCCCTCCGCCTCCCTCCCGTCGCCGTCCGCCCCCCTCCTCCTCCTCTAGGCTAGGCCCCGGCCGCGCGGGAGCGCCGCTTACCTGGGCGTGAGGCCGGGGACTGTAGGCACCGGGCACCGCTGTGTCTCCCGCCGCAGCCCCACCTCCGCCTCGCCCGCCCCACCGCCGCCATCTTGCGCCGGGACCGCGGGCCGCCCGTGCGCAGGCGCGGAGCCGCCCCGCCCTCGGCACTGCGCAGGCGCCGCCGCCTCGCCACGGTGCGGCGCATGCGCACTGCGCCCCCGCGGCCCGGCCCGGCCACAAAGCGCCTGCGCGGAACTGGGCCCGCGCTTTGGCGGGCGGGCAAGCGCATGTGCGGAGGGCGGGCGGTGCCCCCCCCCACCCCTCGCCTGCCCCGGCGCCATCTTTGGTGTGGCGGTGTGACGCGGCGGCGGCGGCCCGCCCCGTTGTGGGCACGGCTGCGCTGCCATCCCCGGGCGGGCCGCCTCGCCGTGGCTATTTCAGGCCGTGCAGCCTGTCATTGCGGCCCCGTGGTGGTTGCTGCGGAGCAGCCCTGCCCGCCCGCCGCGGGCGGTTCCTGTCATAGGCAGGGCGAGGCCGCTAGGCGGTCGCCAGCAAAAGGGGCCTTTGAAGTGCGGCGGCGCCGGGGCGGAGCGGGCCGCCGGGCCCGAGGGCGGGGGCGGTGCATTGATGTGCCGGCCGCCGGCAACGGCCCAGCTGGGTGCCCGCAGCTGGGTTTCCGCCGCCCGGCGAGGCCCAGCAGCCGCTCCCTGCCGACACCTCAGCCCGCGGGCCCGGCCCCTGGCAGCCGGCAGCCCCGAGCGCTATTTGTGCCTGCTGACAGGAATCCCTCTATTTCGGAGCATCCATTTAATACACTTTCCTGCCTACACTCACCCGCTTGTTTAGTTGTTAATTTCGCCCATGAGGTTGGGCTTCGGAAAGGCTGCAGTAGGGTGCACACCTGGTTGCTGGTGTCGGGTGGTGGCTGGGTGTGAGGGGACTGGTGTGGGGGTGGGTGCCTGCCCCGGGCCCGGTGAGGGGCTTTGCAGGTGGAGCGGGGTGCTGGCACCAGGATGGACGCCCGTGCTCCTCCACTGCCCCTTGGGATCAGTCCCTTGTCCTGCAGGGGCAAAGCAGCTGCTTCTGGTGTGGCTGCCTTCCCGTTTGTCCCATGGGGATGTGCTCCCGGCCATGCTCCCCTGCGTGGCTGGATGCAGAGAGGGAGAGCCGTGCGGCCATCACCCCCAGCCACAGAGTCCTTTCCTGCCCTTTGCCTCTGGAGCATCCCAGCTTCCTGAGGAGCTTTCTGTCTTGTCGGGCAGTGGCCTGAGCTGCTCATTGTCCCCAAAGTCCTGCCCTCTGCTCTGAGGGCACAGGGGTCAGTTTAATGAGTTAATGCTGGCCAAGCAGTTCTGGAGGGATAAGTGCTGTGTAAGCACTAAGTCTCCCGAGTCTCCCTGCCTCTGCTGCTCAAGCCCCACACACAGCCCGGCTCTGCTGCCCCACAGCACAGATAATCATCTGGGGCACAAAGTGCTGGCTCAGGCAAACCCCCTGTTGCAGGGCCTTGGCAGGGGAGAGAGGGAAGAGTGTGACTCCTCGATCCTCAGAGCTTGCTGAGGCAGAGCCCTGGGGGGCCTGGGGAGGAAGCCCCCAGCCTGAAGAGCTGCCTGTCTTCTCCGTAGTGGGTGCTTGCAGGGATGGAATGGAGCGGGCTGGGGCCACTTTGGCAGTGCCCCTCATGGTTCCGTGAGCCACAGTGCCTGCCAAGCTGCTGGCAGCAAGCTGGGCAACTCCAGGCAGAGAGGCATGTTCCGCAGACCTGGAGTTGCCCAGGTCGTGTCAGCCTGAGCAGAAGCCTCAGCACCTTCTCCGCTTGGGGTTCACCTCACAAACGGGCACAAACCAGCCTCCATCGGGGCCATGGGGCCTGTGCTAGGCTCCTTCCCTGGCATGGACATAGTTGGGCAGGGCTGGAACTTGAAGAGGGCAGCTGGGGCAATGGCAGAGGCTTCATTACACAGACCAGGGGGGGCTGCCCTGACATGATGGACCCCTCAGACCCCATTTGCACACATGCCCCTCACGAAGCTGAGCACTACCAAGATGCCAGGGAGGCCCAGGGACATGGTGCGTGGCTGCACGTGTGGGACACGCGAGGAGCTGTGTTTGCCATGGGGGAGGAAGGCTGCATGCTCAGCCTGGAGTACGGGTGTCTGAGCAACCCACTGTCTTTCTGCCTGTGCTGGCAGGCAGCCGGGGCTTAGCGTGCCGGAGACCTGCATCCTCCCCGTCCCGCTGTCTCCTCCCAGCTGTGGGCTCGCAAGGAGTGGCAGCTGGGGGGGATATATAAAGGCAGGGGAACCTCAGCCAGCTCAAAAGAAACTCCTGGAGCTGCTGGTGTTCACCCTCCCTCCTTTCACGTGATTTAGCTTCCCCACACCAAGGGGAGCCGAGGACAAGCCTCACTGTAAGTACCTAAACTGAGCCGGCATTGTGCAGGCAAAACCTGGGTCTGTGCACAGACTGGGGGAAGGATGGCAGGTCTGGGCAGGAGGGTTCCCCCTCCTTCCCTTTGCAGAGAACTAGGGGAAAATTCAGTGAGGGGAGCTGTCGACCCTCCCCACAGTCTTGCAGGGAGCCCTGCCTGTTGCTGCTGCATGGGCAGGCTCTGAGTCCCTTCTCAGCCCAGCACCCAGAGCATGTGGGGTGTGTGGTCAGCACATCTCTGTGGCAGAGGGCAGCTGGGACTGCCCCATGGGGCTGGGACGGCCCTACAGGAGAGATTCCCTTCTCTGTGGGGTGCTGGTGTTCCCTGCTGTGGGAGCATATGCAAGATTTGTACTTTGCCAGGCAGTTTTGGGAGCTGGGTGTGTTCTGGGCAGGGTGAGAGGCTGCCACAGGGCTGGCAGGAGCCAACAGGAGAGAGTGTTCCCAGCAGACGTGACACCCTGTGGACCCTGCGGAGTCTGTGCTGGGGGCTTGTGCACAGCACACAGGGGTGGGAGCTGTGTCACTCGTGGGCTGCTGGCCCATGGGGGTTCAGGCGATGAGGATCTGGACAACACTGGGGAGTTTTGGGGTGTGGGGAGCAGTATTCCTCGGGGCCATCCCCTGCCCTGGGGCTGCAAGCAGGTTGGGCAGTGGTCACCTCCCTCTCTGTCCCCTGTGTGCTCCTCTGGGCCAGCCTGTGCTGACCCACCTCTCTGCCTCAGGTGTGAGATGGCTGCCGGGAGCTGCCTCCTCTTCCTCCTCCTGCCCTGGCTGGTCACAGCCTTACATAGCCCACCTGGTTGCAAGATCCGGATTACCTCCAAGGGACTGGACCTGGGTAAGGGGCTTGCCAGGACCCTGCTCCTGGGACTTGGGTTAGAGGCAGGTTGGGACATCGTTCCTGGGGTCGGCATCTGGATAAGGCTGTCGTCCAGGACCCCTCCTGCACTGCCCACGTGTGGGGTGGCTGGAGAGGAGCTGGAGGGTTGGCTGGGGAGCGATGCTGCCAGGAGGGTGGCACAGCCTGGCTGTGGCCATCTCAGGCTCACTTTGCTTTGCAGTGAAGCAGGAGGGGCTGCGCTTTGTGGAGCAGGAGCTGCAGAACATCACAATGTCAGACCTGCATGGAAAGGAGGGGCAGTTCCACTATAACATCACCCAGTGAGTACTGCCTAGTCCCCCCACATGCATCTCCCCATGTCCATCTGACCAACTTTGTCCTGTTCCCCTGCAGGGTCAAGGTGATGGACCTGCAGCTGGCATCTTCCGACCTGCACTTCCAGCCTCAGCAGCACCTTGTCTTCAACATCAGCAATGCCTCCATCAGCCTGCGCTTCCGAAGACAGCTGCTCTACTGGTTCTTGTGAGCTACCTCCCTGCTCCTGTGGGCACCAGCCTACCCTACAGCTGGGCATCTTGCTGCCCTGCCCTGCCCTGCACCTGGTAGGAGTAGTGTGTTCCTGTCTTCTGCTCCTCTCGCTTCCAGTTATGACATTGGGTCCATCAATGCCTCCGCGGACGGTGTCCACATCCACACAGTGCTGCAGCTGGCCAAGGACGAGGCTGGGCGCCTGAAGATCTCTAACATGACCTGCAATGCTTCCATTGCCAGAATGCATGCAGGCTTCTCTGGCACACTCAGGTACACCCAACCCCACCAGAGCAGCCCTGTCCCCCCACTGCGACAGCTCCTCCTGCATGAGGGTCCCCAGACCTCCTTTCTGCACCCTTGGGACTTCCCCAGCCCAGGCTGCGTGCTCACGTAGCAATGGAGGGGCAGGGTTGGAGTGGCAGGGAAGGCAGACAGCCACAGAGCTGCTGTTGTGTCCTGCAGAAAGGTCTACGAGTTCTTGGGCACCTTCATCGTCACAGGGATGCGCTTCCTCCTCAGCCAGCAGGTATGGCTGAGCGGTGACAGGCGATGGAGCCTGGCCTTGCCCTGCAGCAGGAGGAGGGTCTGGGTTCTCCTCCCTTTGTGGAGTGGTTCCTCTCCTAGCCCAGCCCTTGCCTTTCAGATCTGCCCATCCCTGGAGCACGCCAGCCTGGTGCTGCTGAACTCCTTGCTGGACACGGTGCCCGGTAAGTGTTGCCCTGAGGGAAGGGACCAGACCCTGCTCACTGTGGGGAGGGCAGAGCATCAGATTGCCAGGTGGCTCACAACATGACATCTTCCCTGGTAGTGAGGAACTACGTGGATGAGCACATCGGGATTGACTACTCCCTCCTGCGGGATCCAGCCATCTCCACAGACACCCTCGACCTAGACTTCAAGGTGAACACTGGCTCCTACCCTGCCGACCCTCGGCAGTGCCAGCCCGCACGCTGGGCATGACTGAGTGAGCAGGGTGGGCTGTGCTATGGCTGCAGAAATATCTCCTGTTCTCGGCCCAGGGCATGTTCTTCCCCCGTACAAGAGAGGACCAAAAGCTGGAGAACCACGCGGTGGAGCCGGTGATCAAGGAGACTGAGCGCATGGTCTACGTTGCCTTCTCTGAGTATTTCTTTGACTCGGCCATGCACGCATACTTCCAGGCGGGTGTGCTGGCCATAGAGCTCCAGGGGGAGAAGGTAGGCGGTGCTGGGTCACCCAGCTATGCACAGGCAGCTCTGCAGGCAGGGGGCTCTGCCCACAAAGCAGAGGAGATGCCATCCAGAGAGCAGCTCTGCTGGATTAACACCGACTGCTCGCTCACCCTCTGGTGGGTTTTTCCTTCCTGCAGGTGCCCAAGGACCTGGAGGTTTTGCTGAGAGCTACCTTCTTTGGGGCCATCTTCATGCAGGTGAGAAGAGCCCCTGGCCGGGGTGGGAGGCACAGGGGAGCCCCTGGGGCAGAGCCCAGCCCCGCTCAGCTCTGTGTGTCCTGCTGGCTTGCCCTCTCCAGAGCCCGGCTGTGGATGCTCCCCTGAGGCTGGTGCTGCAAGTGTCAGCTCCCCCTCGCTGCATCATCAAACCCACGGGCACCTCTGTCTCCGTCTCTGCCTTCCTCAACATCTCACTGGTGCCCCCGGGCCGCCCTGCTGTCCAGCTCTCCAGCATGGCCATGGTGAGTGGGGGGCTGGCTGGGAGGGGTGCGTGTGGCCAGAGCTCCCCATGCAGCCACCCCAGCACGGGACGGCTCCGGTGTCCCAAAGCAGAGGGACAGCTGGGCCTGTGGTGCGAGAGGAGCCACCAACATGGCCAGTTGCCTGCCTGGGGTGGTCACAGCAGGGTTGTGAGTCATCCTTCTCTCTCTCCTTAGGAAACAAAGCTGAGTGCCAAGGTGTTTCTGCAAGGGAAGGCGCTGCGTGTGCAGCTGGACCTGCGACGGTACGGCCCACACCGGGGTCCTGGGGGGGCTGTGGGGAAGGTCCCCTCCTCACCCTGCTCATGGCTGCTTTTTCCTCTGCAGGTTCCGTATCTACTCCAAGCAGTCTGCGCTGGAGTCACTAGCGGTGAGCAGACCCCATGCCAGCTTGGGAGGGGGGTGTCTTTGCTTGTCCCCAGCCACAGTACGGGGGAGGCTCGGGGAGAGGCTGTGCATGGCAGGATACCCCTTGTAGCCCACCCAGCGCTGAGTGCAGGCATGCCCTGGCCCAGGCAGGCTGTCCTGCTGCTGCTGCGCTCACTCACGCTCCTCTCTCCCCAGCTGTTCTCCCTGCAGGCCCCGCTGAAGACCCTGCTGCAGCTGACGATCATGCCCATCATTAATGGTAGGCACCACCACTGCCCACACACAGCACCAGGCTTGGGGCAGGGGCACAGTGGGACTCAGCTTCACTGCATCTCTCCCTCCCTGCAGAGAGGACTAAAAAGGGGGTGCAGATCCCGCTGCCAGAAGGCATGGACTTCACCAAGGAGGTGGTCACCAACCATGCGGTACGTGGCGGGATGGGGACAGCTCAGAAACACCCCCAGCAGCACAGGGACCACGTCCTTTCTGCTGGGACAGGGCACAGTCCCACCCAGCCTTGTGTTAATCCTCTTCCCCTCTGCAGGGATTCCTCACGGTGGGAGCTGATCTCCATTTCTCCAAGGGGCTGCGGGAGGTGATTGAGAAATACCGCCCAGCCCCTACCACCCCCACCTACCCCAGCTTATGGCCTGCAGAGCCCACCGTCGACCCCCACCAGCTCTAGCTCTTCTCCCCACTCGCTCCTTCACCCTGGACCGAGGGCAGATCCCGGGCTGGACCCATAGACTATAGGTAGGAAGCAGCTTCCCCCATACCACTGGGGTGTCCTGCAGGGCACCTGTGCCCTGCTGGGTAGCAGCAAGGTGGAGACGGCTGCTCTGGGAACCCCTGCTGCACCCCTTCTCATACACTAATAAACCACTCGACTCCAACCTGCCCGGCCTCGTTGCTTGGAGGACGTGCCCACACTGGACCACACAGCTGCCAGCACGTGGGGAGAGCTGGGGAAGGAGGCAATGCTGCTCTCCCAGCCCAGGTACAAGGCTCAGAACAGTGACAGACGGGGCTCAGAGCAACTGCATGTCCCCTGCTGTCGTAGGTGTCTTGTTTCCAGACCTCACTGGCCCCCTTTGCAGAGATGGGGGGGGACACAGACCACAGGTCTTGGCTCCCAGCACAGTGTGTTGGCACTCACCTCTGTTGGATCCTCGGCGTGTGGTGGTACTCCTCAAAGAGCAAAGGAAAGCAAAGCAGGGGGTGGCAGAGCTGGGCAATGAGGAGCAGAACCACCTTGTTCAGAGAGTTTATTGCGAGTTCCCAGGAGCACTGCGTGCCCCAGGCAGTGAGCAGGCCGTGGGGTTCTCTTCATGGCAAAGCCTCCTTCACCAGGATCAGATGTGGGAGCAGTTTGGGAGAGGAGCAGAAAGTCCCTGCAGGAGCAGTGCCCAGCTGCCCGCAGCCGCCACGTGAACTGTGCTTTTCCTGGCAGGGGGCAGCCACCTCGGAGCCTGCCCAGGGCTGTGTGCGTGCGGGGGCCGTGGGGGCAGAGGGGAAGTGGTGGGCACTGCTGCCTTCCCTGGAGGGAAGCAGCTGTCTCCCCAGACAGGGAGGAGGAGGCGAGACAGGAAGCCACAAGAAGCCAGGAGACAGCTGCTGCAGGGGTACAACCCCTCACCCAGCAAGAACAGAGCCCCTGGGGCTCCTCACCCCCCCAAACCCACCGCAGGCAGCCTCATCCTCCACCCTGTCCAGCTGGGCACCAGTGGGCTGGAGCGGGCAGCCCCCCCGGCTGCAGGAATGACTTGTTTCATGGTGCAGGGAGCCCGGGCACAGCTGAGTGGCAGCGAGGATGGGCTGTGCGGGAGGTGCCGGGTGGTGAGGGCAGTCGGGGTGCCAGGCACTACCCCCCCAGCTCCTAATAAGGTTCGTTCTTAATGAAGCGGCTGAACATGGTGAAGGCAGCCAGTGGCCTGTCCGTGGGCACCATGTGGCCGGCTCCCTGAGGGAAACAAACAGCAGAAGGTCAGTGCTCACCATGAGGCTGCTGCTGCCCTGCGTTCTCCAGCCCCAGGGCTTGCCCACAGCCCAGCCAGCACCGCCCCACTCTGACCCACTCACTGGTGTCTGGCACTCTCGCCTACGCTACAGCCACCAGCTCTGTCCTCGTCTCCCCAGAACCCCTCAGCCCTACCTTGACGGTGAGGAAGGCGATGTTGGTGAATTCCTTCACGAAGCCACCGATCTGGTTCTCACCTCCTTCAGTGTAGAGCCAGGGCCGGCGAGCCACCTGCACCTGGGACCAACAGCAGCGACTCAGTGCCCCAGGTGCCCAAGGCAGGTGGCCATGCTCTTGCCACAGCCAGCCCTGTTGCGCAGCTGATTGCACTGTCTGGAGCTGGTGACCGGCCTGGCCCAAGCCCTGCCCTGCCCATTTTACCTTCTGGCACAGGGAGTCCACAAACCACTCATCCCCGAGGAAGTTGCAGGCCATGTCGACGTCCCCGTTGTACACCAGGATCCGGTATTTCTGCAGAAGAAGAGGAGTCTGAGCATTTCACAGGGCAGCAGCCCCAGCCAGGGAGGAGGCCAGTTTGGCAGAGCCAGTCCCAGGACCCACTGGGCTCCCTTGCACGCACCGTGGCTCCCAGCAGCTTCAGGTACTGGTCATTCATCTGCATGTACAGGCGCTTGTAGCTGCGGTTCACCTCAAAGCTGCGGAGGAAGCATCAGCATCACGCGGCTGCTCAAGCTTGGGGCAGTGTCTCCCTGCCCAGAGCTCACTCACCTGCACACCTCCCACTCCGGGGCGTCGGGGGAGATGTGAAGAGCCTTCCTCACCTCCGGGCAGTTTAGATACGTCCTGGGGGCCGTGGAGTTGGTGCAAGGAGGGTCCATTCGGACCTTATTACGGGCTACCGGCATCCGGAACAGGTTCTGGGAGAGAATTGGGAAGAGTCCCTGCCACAGCAGCACCTGGTGCTGCCTCGTGGGAGCAGCCGTTCTCTGCCCCCTCCTGCCCACAGGCAGCACTGCTGAGGCAGAGGACGCTCAGTCTGGTGGCACAGGTGCCTGGGCTCACCTGCCGCCAGGAGAACTTCATTGGCATCCGGATGAAGGAGTTGCCCAGGTCATGTGTGACAAGATAGTCATCCTCGTAGCTGCAGCCAGAAAAAAGCATGGGGACAGACTGAAAGCTCTGGAGGAACGAGGGCTCAAGGTCCTCCCTGGGAAAGTCCTCAACACCAGCCAGACATGGCCCATCTGTCCCAGAGGGACCCTCAGCCCACCACATCCCCCTGCCAGCAGGGACCCCACATGCCACAAACCAAAGCCAGCCAGTTCCTGGAGACGTGTCTGCCCTGGGGCCACTCTCACCTCATGCTCCCAGGGACACCGCCATCGCATGGGGCATAGAGGTTGTAGATGTTGAGGCCGGACTCTTCTACGATCTGAATCATCTCCTGCATCTGCAACAGGCCGCAAGAAAGGTTTGGGACTCAGGAAGCTTGAGGGACCATGGGCTCACCCAGAGCCAGGAGGGGGGATGCTGCTCACAGCCACCAGCACCAGGCAGGCGCCTGGGGGGCTCTGGCTCCCCTCACCTTGAGCGTGCAGTTCAGGTTGGCATTGTCATGGAAGTTACACTTTCCTTGGGAGCAGCAGAAGGCCTGCAAATCCTTCCACAGCCTGCGGGCAGAGACCAGGGGCCTTGGACCACACTGCCCAGATGGCAACACCACAAAAAGCCCGTGGCCACAGCCCCAGCTGCGCCGCAGGCTCCCAGCCCAGCAGACACACAGCACATGGCTCGGTGCCCTGTGCACCCCACAACAGCTGCCCAGGATGAAGGGCCATCTCCACAGCCTGCCTGCTGGCCCAAGTCAGGCCAGGAGCTTTCCTTGACCTGCACACTCCCAACCCAGCCATCCCCATCCCACGCTGTGCCCCCATCCTGCTCGCACAGGGATGTAGTGGCAGCGCTCTCCCTCCTCTTACTCAGTCCCCAGCAGGCCGTGGTAATAGGCAAAGTAAACCAGGGAGTTGTCATTGATCTCGTAGGAGGAGAGGCCATTTCCCACAGCGATTCCCTGCAAGGCAAGAAGAAAACAACTCTGTTGTGTTCCAGCTCCCCACAGGGCAGCCACAGCAGCAGCAGCAGGAGGCAGGAAGCAGATGCGGCACTGTTTACTCCACCGAGGCAACAGGAAGGGTCGGGGGTGCCTGAGAACGCTCCCCTGGTCCCTTGTGGCAGGGATGGACACGTCCACCAGCAGCCGCTGCCAGCACCCCAGGAGAAGATGAAAGGCTGTGAGGCCAGACCCACCCTGTGCTCTGGAGGAGGCTCTGCACGCCGGTTGCGCAGCCGGTCCCAACCCCAGTAATCCACTCGAGTGCCCTGGAGAGGCCGTGCCAAGCCCTCTGCTCCCCAGCTCAGCCCAGTGACCCACCTTCAGGTTGAGGCTGGGGTCCTGCATCACCCACTCCGCCAGCGTGGGGATGTAGACCCCCCCATAGCTCTCTCCCGTGAGGAAGAGATCATTCTTGGAGTACTCGGGGAAAAGCCGGAGGAAATCCTTCAGTGCCAGGTAGTTGTTGTGAGCAACCTGCAGGCAGGAGACGGGGGTCAGGCAGCATCCAGGAGGACCCCCAGCATCCAGGCCAGGGCAGGCAGGAGGCAGGTCCCTCTCAGCAGCCCAGGTCACTCACCTCAGTGTCATTTGTGGTATACTTCTTGTCATCAGAGTATGAGAAGCCGACGCCAGCGGGGGACTCCAGGTAGAGTACGTTGGCAATCTGCAGGGACAGCAGAGGAGCTGGAGATCAAGGGACACCTTCAGGGGACATCTCCCCTCCTGGGTCAACGAGGCAGAGGGCTGCTGGCCTTGCCAGTGGTGGCACCTGCGGGTGTCCAGCCTGCCCCAGCACTGTGCTGGTGGTGCCACATTCCTGTCCTGCTTGACAGCAGACTTGAGAGGAGGGTGTGTTAGGGGAGGGGGGTCTGAGGGAGCCTCAGCTCCATGGAGAGGGCAGGAGGAACCGGCTCAGGGCCACCCTCTCCCCGCTGCCATGGAGGGCTGCAGCGCCTGCACCCGTACCTTGTTCCAGGCGTAGTCATTATACTTCAGTGTGACCCCGTCAGGCTGGATCTGGGGAAGGACAAGGCAGTGACCCACGGGCACAACCAGGCTGGCCCCAGCGGGACAGCACATGCCACGCAGCCTGCCAGCCCCCCGGCCACGGGATGGTCACGACTACTAACCAGGAAGGGGCCGTGCTCCTTCAGGAAGCCCTCCATGGAGCTGCAGCCGGGGCCCCCGTTCAGCCACAGCACCAGGGGGCTGCTCTGGGGGTTGCTCTGGGCCTCCACAAACCTGCAGACACACACACGGGGGTGACAGTGCCCGGCCAGGCTCCCTCCCCGGCTGCTGGGGGTGCAGCCCGGCACCAGCCCCGGTACCGGTACCTCACCTACCAGTAGTGCAGGTGCTTGCCCGGACCAGCGCAGAGGTAGCCCGAGAAGTGGCGGAAGGAGGGCTGCTTGGCCAGCCCCGGCAGGTAGGTGACTTCATGGCCCGGGGGGGCGGCCCGGCTCAGCCCCACCAGCAGCAGCAGCAGCGCGTACAGCAGCACCGGCCCCATCTGCGGGGGACGGGAGGGGAGGTCGGGGTCAGCTCGCCGGTAACGGCCCCCGGCCCCAGCAGCGCCCCACGCCCAGCCCGATCCCCGGGGCTGGCCCCTTCTGACCTCGACCCCCAACCGGTTTCCCCACGCCGGCCCCCAGAGCGCTCGGTTCCGGTCAGTGTCTCCGTTGGCCGCGGTCCCCCCCAGCCCCCCCGGTGTCGCTCCCCCCCGCCACCGGCCCCGTCCCGCTGACCTCGGCCGCTCCCAGCGCGGCTCTCGCAGGCAGCGGCGGGGTTCCCGGTGGGCACATGACACCCGCCCATATGACCTCCGGTGCTCACGTGAGCGGGGCGGGACCGCCCGGTGACCAACCAGCGCCCCGGGAGCGGCCGGTGCTTGCCCCGGTACCGCGCGCGCACGTGGGAGCGGCCCCGGCTGGCGGGACGGGACGGGACCCCCGGGTGGGGGCCGCAGCCGGCGGGAGGGGGATGTGTCTCCCACTTCCCGGTCCACGCCGTGCCTTGCCCCGGGAACACCGTGCGGGATTTCCCACCACCACTACCACCACCGTGCCCCTGGTGTGACTGTGCCAGACACGGCGGCGGGGGTGTAGCGTCCCAGTGGGCCACCGGTGGCCCCGCCGGGCGCTTCCAGGTGCCACTAGTCACAACGGGGATGGCTGGGTACCACCCGGTTACAGCTGGGTGACACCGGGCACCGGTCAGGCGGTGGGTGGCCCGGAGAGCCCGGAGAGCAGTCGCAGTGTCCCCTGTCACCCCGGTGTCCCCTCCCGCCCTCCCTTGCGGCACTAGGACCCCTGTGAGCCGAGCGCCCGGAGGGGCCGTCACTGCCCGGCGACAGCTGTGACGGGGGGGGGGGGGGGCCCGGTTAAAAATAGCGGTGTGTCGGTGATGGCGTCCCGGTGCCGCCTCGCCGCCCGCTTCCACCCCGTCCATGGCGCCAACGTCCGCCTGGACGCCTCACGCACACGGGCCACCCGGGTGGAGAGCTTCGCCAACGGGCTCTGCTTCAGCCAGGAGCCCCTGGCCCCCGGGCAGATCTTCCTGGTGGAGATCGAGGAGAAGGAGTTGGGCTGGTGTGGGCACCTGCGCGTGGGGCTGACGGCCCACGACCCCCAGAGCCTGGAGGTGGTCCCCGAGTACTCGCTGCCAGACCTGGTCAACATGGGGGACACCTGGGTGTTCGCCATCACCCGCAGCCACAACCGGGTGACGGAGGATGGGGAGGAAGCGCGGGTGCGGGTGCAGGGTTCCCCGTGGGAGCCCTTCCTGTTGATTGAGCGGGTGAGGATCCCCCGTGACACGCTGGTGGGACGCAGCAGGCCCGGGCGTTACAGCCACATCTTGGATGACCTCTACAAGATGAACGTGCTGCCTGCAACCGCCCGCCGCAGCCGGATCGGCGTGCTCTATGCCCCCCAGCCCGACGGCACCGCCGACATGCACATCATCATCAATGGAGAGGATATGGGGCCGAGTGCCAGGCACCTGCCCACCACCCGCCCGCTCTACGCCGTGGTCGACGTCTTCGCTTCCACCAAGAGCGTCCGGGTCATCCCGGTGGAATATGGCTGTAGGTACCCACCCCTTCCCTGGGGCACATCCTCCACGGGCCAGGACCTGGTGGGGTCACCCCATAGTTCTCAACAGTAGGAGCGTCAGGGAGTGCTATGGGGCTGAGGGACATGGGGTAGAGGGCAGAGGAGAGCCCCCAGTCCTGCAGACCCCACGCTCCACTGATGGGTGGTGTCTCCCGAAATCTCTGCCATGATGGTCAGGGAAAAAAGAGCCCAGCCTGGGCACCCTTCCCGAGCGGAGCGATGTGGAGGCGGGTGTTTGGGGCTGCCCTAGATGGGGCTGTTGACTCCAGGGCTGGTGAGCCCCCACCGTGCCCAGCCTTGCCCGTGGGCACGTGGCAGCCTGCAGCCAGGCAAAGGCCTGCTTTGGCATCAAAACATCCGGCTGCACCCCGCTGCTCGCCCTGGCACACACATCACCCCCTGCGCCTGCCGCGTGCCCCCACTGCGGGGTGCCCTGGGCAGACACCCCGTGATGCCACCGGAGATTGGGCAAGCATCCCTCAGCCAGCTGGGGAGGAGCACCTGGCCGCTGGGTTTTGTGAGGTGTCAGGCTCATTAATGCTAATTAGCACCTTGCTAATGAGGAGATGCTGAGAATGAGGTGAGAGAAGAGGCAGAAGGAGAACCAGCGCCTGGGTGACTCCTGTCCCCGACTGCCGGGAGCCACCACTTCTCCCGCTGGTGCAAAGTTCAGCTGCTTCTGTCTCAAGGCTGAGATGGGGGATTCTCCCTGCCCGAGGTTGTGAGATGGATTATCCAAGCGGGAAGGTTAAATATGCCCGCCCGCCCAGGCCCCCCTGCCCCGGGAGTGTGCTGAGGGCAACCAGCTGGAACACGCTGCAGGAGGCCACTGAGCCACCTCAGAGGGCCTGTCCCCAGCCACTCGTCAGGAACTCGCGCTGGCACCACGTACCTCTAGGAAAGGTGCTCCCTCCCGCCGTGGCCACGGGCCCTGGGTCCCCACAAACACTGCGGCTGGCACGGGCACTGCTGCAGAGGCACAATCTGGCTTCCTCCCCTCCACTAAGGCTTCAATAGCTCCGGCTTCTGCAACACTTCCGCAGGGTGTAAAAATCAGTCTCGATGTTCTGCTCCTGGCCGGGGTCTGGCTGGTGAAGCGAAAACGAGAAGTGAGAAGCTGGGTTGTTGGTGACACGAGATGCAGCATGGGGGGCTGGGGACAGGAGAGGCAAAGGGCATCCACCGCCTGTCACCCAGCACTCGGCACGACGCAGCCCTGCACCGCCGAGGCAGAGATAAGCACTCCAGCCATCCGAAAACAGCCCCAAGGTTGGGAGATGGCTGGGCACCCTGGGGTGGTGCTCAGGACGAGCCCTCGGAGGCACCAGCCCCACAGCCACAGAGGTGCTGAGCCAAATGCAGGCGAAACAGCCAGGTCCCACCCACAGTTCTCCTCTGGTTTGGCTCCGGGAGGCAGAGGATGAACCAAGGCCCCACAGGATTGAGTCAGTTCTTGTTTAAAATCTGAGGAGAGCCCTGGCCACAGCTAATTGCACCCCCTGAGCCTCCAAGACCTCTGGGAATACGAATCCCATAGGGATGTGTGTCACAGTAGCAAGAACCAGGCAGAGCCCGTGTGGGTGGCCATGGGAACAGCCCAGAAGATGGTTGTCCCAAAGGTGTCAAGAGAAGTGTCTCCTCAGGCAGTGCAGCCCCAGCCTGGGGGTGCCCGCCTGGCAGCCTGGCACCAGTGCTGGTGGAAGCAGACATGAAAGGATGAAAGGAAAGCACATCGTGGGCATGTGAGACCCTGGGGAGTAGCTCAACAGGCCCTAGAGAAAATGAATGCAAACCAGCCATGGTAACACACAGCCTGGGCACATAATTGTCCTCCCAACCTTCCTCTTAGTAACGGGAAGATCTTTGCTGCCTGGGGCCCTCGAGTTCCCATCCCAGCTGGAGCAGCTGGCTCAAGCCCAGGGCAGGACGATGCCTGCTCCTGCCACAGAGCAAGCTCATCCACCCCTGTCCTAAAACACAGTGCTTCTGGAGAGCCTCGGGGCCCGTCTCCTCCACACCCCTTTGCTCTCAGCATCGCCAGCCACTCGGCCAGCTCAGCTCCTTCTTTCTGTTCTCTTCCAGTTCCCTCCCTGCAGACCCTCTGCCGGCTGGTCATCCAGAAGCACATTGTCCACCGCCTGGCCATCGATGGTCTGGACCTGCCCCCGCCGCTGAAGAACTTCTGCAAACACGAGTGAGGTGTCAAGGGGGCTGCCCTGGGCTGCCACCCACGCCAACAGCCCCACCAGCGACGGCCGGTGGGCTGTCCTGGGCAGGATCCATGCCCTCAGCTGCCCCTTCTGCCTCCCAGGGCCTGCTGGCACCTTGTCCCCCGTGCCCTCACCCCCGGGGCATCTGTGTGTGTGACATGTGCCACCGAGGGGCTGACATGAGAGCAGGGGCAGAGCATAAGAGGGACTTTCCTCCGTGCAGCAGGGCCAGCGTGTGGGTAGAAGGGTCAGAGCCAGCAATAAAGCGCTTCCAGCCAGACAGCGAGCACACTGTGGGGGTGCCAGCACACGGAGCAATGCAGGGGGAGGGAGGACTGATGCCTGACCCACTGAGCTAACCCCCTGCACACCACCGTGCCAGGGTGCTGGTGGAGCCGGGCTGGCTGGGACAGGCACTGTGGGACCCACAGAGCCCCCGCAGCCAGGACACCCAGCCCCGCCAGCGGTATCAGCACCCCACGGCACAAGGCCAGTCCTTGGCAGGGCAAGGCCAGCTCTAGGGACTGGCATGCTTTCCACTTCTCATCTCGGGGAGGAAGCCCATGGCTTTGGGTTTTTTATTCCCCAGCTAAAGGGATTTTTCTTCCCCTTCCATGCCAGGGCATTTTGTGTGGCTTGAAGGGAGCTGCCTTCCAGTGAGAAGGGAAGAGTCCTCTCAAAGGAGGGCTTGGGGGGGCTGGGATTTCCCTGTTCTTCAGCATCCACTTCTTACAGCAGATCCCCCTTGAGTGAGCCCAGGCCTGCTGGGCTCAGGACCTGTCCCTGGCCCGTGAACAAAGCTGGGATTGCCCAGGTGGATCAGAGTGAGGGCCGGGCCGGGTGGAGCATGGGGAGGGTACAGGCCGATGCTCACGTGGAGGATAAATTGGAGCCGGGTGCTTGTCCCGGGCAGTTTCGCTCTTGGGAAAGATGTTTACCCTGAGAGTGGGGATGAGTTATTTCCTGTGCTCCCAGTGGGGAGGGAGACGGGGCGGACACCGGAGGGAAACCCGAGGAGCTGCATTAGCAGCAGCCATTGCTCAGGCACGTGCCTGTGACCACAGAGCCGGTCACGGTGACTTGGCACAGGGTCCAGCCATCCTGCCTCGCCAGCCACGGAGGGGAGCCCAGCCCGGGCTCCAGGAGTCAGCACTGGGCCCTCCTCCAGACCCCTCATCCTCTGGCTAGTGGGGATGGCGGCTGGTTTTCCTGCCAATACCTGTGGCAGCGTGAGAAGGGAGGGAGGGTGGGAACTGGGCAGAGCAAAGAGGCAGAGGGAAGAGTCCTCAAAAACTCAGAGTGCCCACATGCGCCAGGAAGAGATGGCAAAGGGGGCCAGCAGGCAGGGCCTTCCAGGTCTCTCTGCAGCAGCGAAACAGGCAGCTCCAAGTTCACTGAAAGATCTTTTAGGAAACACTACACTATATTTAGTCATCGAGATTCGATAGTATCAGATAATGTTACAAAATCCTCGATCAAGAGGAAATCCCCGACCACACAGTGATCACGCTCCTGCAACGGACCAACTGCCGAAATCTGTTAATGAAGGAAGCACCGACTGGGGCATCACAACTGAACCAGCCATGAGCGAGGTCCCCAATCCCCCAGCCACATCCCATAGGATGCAGCCTGCCATGTCCCAGCAAAATGGGCTGTGGATCTGCTGGTGTTGGAGTCGTTCTCACTGGTGAAGGGGGATGGGGAGCTCACACAGCCTGGGAGCAATGACTGAGGGCTGGAGCTTGTTTGCTCCTCTTGGTATCTTTTCCTCCCCCACACCATGTGTTGAAAGCCTTTGCTCTCCACCTCACCACTACTTTTATTTGCACTGCTGTGACCCCCAGCATCCCTCCCATCTCCCCCAGCACATGAGCTGTTGAGGGCGGGTTCCCCTTTCTGAGGAATTGAGAGCAGCTACCGTAAAACCAGACAAACTACTCTGGCTCAAGACTGCGCTGCTGGCAGTGGAGATTGCCACCCTCTGGATCTGCTGCCTTCTGACAAGCAGGCTCTCTCGAGGGCACCGCAATGAGATGAGACCACCAAGAAGCACCATCCCAATCCCTGCCTGATCTCACGGGCTGAGGGAGCTCCACTGTCCTGTCTTGTCAGCAGGGAGGGGCGGCCGGCCGCAGCTGGAACAGAGATAAGACGCAGCTCCTGAGCAATACAATGCCAATTTATTTGCTTTGTTGCACAACACATCACAGCTGGATGCTGGAAGGACCTCCAGGCACTGGCCATGGATCAAATAATTTTGTCACATGTTATTATACCATTACCTCCCACACACCACCACCCCTGGTTGGCTCCCAGCCACGTCTCCTGTTAGCCAGGTCAGCAGCTGGTTACCATTCCAGCACAATATAGAGTCCCCAATCCGGTTCCTCAGCTGCCCTGTGCATGACACTTGCATGGCAGATAAAGGACCCAAACTTCCCCTTCCATGCTGAGCCCCGAGGGAGTGACAGGCTGAGGGGAGATCCCCCTCTGGGGATCTGCATGAGCAGCTTGGTGATCAGGATGGGAAGCGGAGAACATCACAGCATCAGGACTCTCAGAAACACACCTTTGGTAGTGCTGAGCTAAGGAGGTGATGCAGCTCTCCAGAGAGCACTCAACACTGAAAACCTGGCTTAACCCCTGGATGACCATCTCCAGGTCCCTAAAAGTAGTTTCTGCTCTCCCCCCAGGTCCTCTCCCTGTGTTCGGCCCAGACCTTATCATCAAGCAGCCAGTCAATATCATGCTGAGGCTGCAAGTCTGGTGTCACAGGTCCCTCATCAGGAGGACATGTCTTCCTGCAGCTGCTTTTGGTGGCTCCATACATTGTGTTGCTCAGCATGGCCCTCCAAGGCCAGCTGCTGGACCTGCTGCTGCAGGCACATGCAGACGTGGAAGACGGATGAAAAGCTGTATCTCTGCTGCAGGAAAGGCCTGGGTGAGCACTGGTGGATGGGGGAGGTTGGGGTCCACCAGGAGGAGATGGGTCTCGGTCCAGGCTGGGTTCAAGGCCCTGAACATGTGGGCCAGGCTTCCCGCCGGCTCGTCCTGCGGGATAGCGAGATGCACCACCCTGGCCAGCCCGGTGCACCAGCAGCACCCGAGAGGAGCTGGCAAAAGCGTCCCCTATGGCGGCGCTCTGGAAGATGACGGAGGCCATACTACCCCCCAGCTCACCGCCACTACCGGGGGAATATATCCCAGCATGCCCCGCTCCGCGGACACCACCAATCAGCGTGGGGTGCGCCACGACGTCACGCG